>WNWK01009662.1:67500-75109 GCA_009830355.1 Cherax destructor | reverse complement strand
ACCCTCCCCATCCTCACTACCATACTCACTACCATCCTCCCTACCATCCCCCACTACCATCCCCCCCACCATCCCCCCACTCCATCCTCACTCCATCCCCCCACTACCATCCTCTCTACCATCCTCTCTACCATCCTCACTACCATCCTCTCTACCATCCTCTCTACCATCCTCTCTACCATCCTCACTACCATCCCCCACTACCTTCCTCACTACCATCCCCCCACTACCATCCTCCTCCATCCTCACTACCATCCTACCCTTCCTCACTACCATCCTCACTACCATCCCCCACTCCATCCTCCTCCATCCTCACTACCATACTCACTACCATCCTCACTACCATCCTCACTACCATAATCACTACCATCCCCCCACTACCATCCTCACTACCATCCCCCCCTACCATCCTCCCTACCATCCTCACTACCATCCTCCTACCATCCTCATACCACCCTCCTACCATCCTCACTACCATCCCCCTTTACCATACTCACTACCATCCCTCACTACCATCCTCCTACCATCCTCCTACCATCCTCACTACCATCCTCCTACCATCCTCACTACCATCCTCACTACCTTCCCCCACTACCATCCTCTCTACCATACTCACTACTATCCTCACTACTATCTTCACTACCATCCTCACTACTATCTTCACTACCATCCTCACTACTATCCTCACTACCATACTCACTACCATACTCACTACCATCCTCACTACCATCCTCACTACCATACTCACTACCATCCTCACTACCATCCTCACTACTATCCTCACTACCATACTCACTACCATACTCACTACTACACTCACTCACTACCATACTCACTACCATCTCACTACCATCCTCACTACATACTCACTACCATACTCACTACCATCCTCACTACCATCCTCACTACCATCCTCACTACCATACTCACTACCATCCTCACTACCATCCTCACTACCATCCTCACTACCATCCTCACTACCATCCTCACTACCATCCTCACTACCATCCTCACTACCTCCTCACTACCATACTCACTACCATCCTCACTACCATCCTCACTACCATCCTCACTACCATCCTCACTACCATCCTCACTACCATCCTCACTACCATCCTCACTACCATCCTCTCTTCCATCCTCACTACCATCCTCACTACCATCCTCACTACCATCCTCACTACCATCCTCACTACCATCCTCACTATCATCCTCACTACTATCCTCACTACCATACTCACTACCATCCTCACTACCATCCTCACTACCATACTCACTACCATACTCACTACCATCCTCACTACCATACTCACTACCATACTCACTACCATACTCACTACCATCCTCACTACCATCCTCACTACCATACTCACTACCATACTCACTACCATCCTCACTACCATACTCACTACCATACTCACTACCATACTCACTACCATACTCACTACCATCCTCACTACCATCCTCACTACCATACTCACTACTATACTCACTACCATCCTCACTACCATCCTCACTACCATACTCACTACCATACTCACTACCATACTCACTACCATACTCACTACTATCCTCACTACCATCCTCACTACCATACTCACTACCATACTCACTACCATCCTCACTACCATCCTCACTACCATACTCACTACCATACTCACTACCATACTCACTACCATACTCACTACCTTCCATCCTTCCTGTCATCACATCTCTTATTGTAATCTTCATTTTCCTCCCATTCACAGCATTATTCTTCTCATTCATCTCTTCCTACGTCTCCACGGTTCTCCTCTCTTCGTCCACCGTCTTCTCTTCCCCTTAACCTCACTCTTCACCTTCCCGTCACTTTTCCCCCCAATCTTCCCCTAACTCTCCCCTCACTCTTCGCCTTTCCCTCACTCTTCTATATTCCCTTACTCTTCCCCTTCCCCTCACTCTTCCCTCACTCTTCCCCTCACTCTTCCCCTAACTCTTCCCCTCACTCTTCCCCTTCCCCTCACTCTTCCCCTCACTCTTCCTCTTCCCCTCATTCTTCCCTCACTTTTCCCTCACTCTTTCCTCACTCTTCCCTCACTCTTCCCCTCACTCTTCCCTCACTATTCCCTCACTCTTCCCTCAATCTTCCCTCACTCTTCCCCTCACTCTTCCCGTCACTCTTCCCTCACTCTTCCCTTCATTCTTTCCTCACTCTTCCCCTCACTCTTCCCCTCACTCTTCCCCTCACGCTTCCTCCTCACGCTTCCCCCTCACTCTTCCCCTTCCCTCACTCTTCCCTCACACTTCCCTCACTCTTCCCTCACTTTTCCCCTCACTCTTCCCTCACTTTTCCCCTCACTCTTCTCTCACTCTTCCCTCACTCTTCTCCTCACTCTTCCCCTCACTCTTCCCCTCACTCTTTCCCTCACTCTTCCCGTCACTCTTCCCTCACTCTTCCCCTCACTCTTTCCCTCACTCTTCCCCTCACTCTTCCCTCACACTTCCCCTCACTCTTCCCTCACTTTTCCCCTCACTCTTCCCTCACTCTTCCCCTCACTCTTCCCTCACTCTTCCCCTCACTCTTCCCTCACACTTCCCCTCACTCTTCCCTCACTTTTCCCCTCACTCTTCCCTCACTCTTCCCCTCACTCTTTCCCTCACTCTTCCCTCACTCTTCCCCTCACTCTTCCCTCACACTTCCCCTCACTCTTCCCTCACTTTTCCCCTCACTCTTCCCTCACTCTTCCCTCACTCTTCCCCTCACTCGTCCCTCACACTTCCCCTCACTCTTCCCTCCCTTTTCCCCTCACTCTTCCCCTCACATGTTAAACTAAACATTATTTTTAGAACAATAAAAAACATTTAGTACAGTTTCAATCAATGTAAAAATTAACTAAGAGGTTTAATAAGCACTCTAGTGTTGTCAGCAGTGTCAGTGTTGTCAGCAGTGTCAGTGTTGTCAGCAGTGTCAGTGATGTCAGCAGTGCCAGTGTTGTCAGCATTGTCAGTGTTGTCAGCAGTGTCAGTGTTGTCAGCAGAGTCAGTGTTGTCAGCATTGTCAGTGTGTCAGTGTTGTCAGCAGTATCAATGTTGTCAGCAGTGTCAGTGTTGTCAGCAGTGTCAGTGTTGTCATTCGTGTGTCGCAGCAGTTGTCCTAGTGTTGTCGTGTCATTTCAGCATGTGTGTGACAGGTGGTCTGTCAGCAGTGTTTGTCATTGTTGTCAGCAAGTCAGTGTTCATCAGTGTTGTCAGGTGTCACTGTATGTCGTGTGTCACAGTGATGTTATTTGTCAACAGGTATCATGTTGTCGCATGTGTTTTCATGTAGTCAGTCCAGTGTCATGTTGTCAATGCAGGATGTCGATCAGTTTTCAGTATTACGTCAGTCAGTGATGTTGTCATGTTAGTGTTGTCAGCAGTGTCAATGTTGTCAGCAGTGTCACTTTTGTTATCAGTGTATGTCAGTGTTCTTTGTCAGCAGTGTATGTCATTGTTGTCAGCAATGTATGTCAGTGTTTCGGTGTTGTCAGCAGTGTATTGTCAGCAGTGTTATTAGTGTTGTCAACAGTGTATGTCAGCGTTGTCAGCATTGTATATCAGTGTTGTCAGTAGTGTATGACAGTGTTTTAGCAGTGCAGACGTCAATGTTGTCAGCAGTGTATGTCAGTGATTTTAGCAGTGTATGTGTCAGTGTGTGTCAGCGTTGTCAGCAGTGTATGTGTCAGTGTTGTCAGCAGTGTATGTCATTGTTGCCAGAGTCATTATGTATTCAGTTAGTGTTGTCAGCAGGTGTATTAGTTGTTGTCAGCAGGTATTCAAGTTTCATGTTGTCAAGTGTTGTCAGTGTTGTCAGAAGTGGATGTCAGTGTTCTCAGCAGTGTGTGTGTCAGTGTTGTCAGCAGTGTATGTTAGTCCTGTCAGAAGTGTATGTTATTGTTGTCAACAGCGTATGTTAGTGTTCTCAACAGTGTATGTCAATGTTGTCAGCATTGTGTGTCAGTATTTTCAGCAGTGTATGTCAGTTTGTCAGTAGTGTATGTCAGTGTTTCAGCAGTGTATCTAGTGTTGTCAGCAGAGTATTCAGTGTTGTCAGCAGTGTTTCATCAAGCAGTGTTTGTCAGGTGTATGTTGTCAGAGTGATGTTCAGTGTTGTCATCAGTGTATGTGTCAGTGTTGTCAGCAGTGCATGTCAGTTGTCAGCAGTTTTGTCATGTTCACAGTGTATGTGTCATGTATCAGCTGTATGTGTCAGTGTGTCTCAATGTATGTGTTGTCAATGTTGTCAGCATTGTGTGTCAGTATTTTCAGCAGTGTATGTCAGTGTTGTCAGCAGTGTATGTCAGTGTTCTCAGCAGTGTATGTCAGTGTTGTCAGCAGAGTATGTCAGTGTTGTCAACAGTGTATGTTCTTATTGTCAGCAGCATATGAAAGTGTTGTCATCAGTGTATGTTAGTGTTGTCAGCAGTGTATGTTAGTGTTGTCAGCAGTGTATGTTAGTGTTGTCAGCAATGCATGTCAGTATTGTCAACAGTGTATGTCAGTGTTGTCAGCAGTGTATGTCAGCGTTGTCAGCAGTGTATGTCAGTGCTGTCAGTAGTGCATGTCAGTGTTGTCATCAATGTATGTTAGTGTTGTCAGCAATGTATGTCAGTGTTTTTCAGCAGTGTATGTTCAGTGTTTAGCAGATGTATTCATGTTGTCAGCAGAGTATGTCATGTGTCAGCAGTGCATGTCAGTGTTGTCAGCAGTGTGTGTGTCAGTGTGTCAGAGTGATATGTTTCAGGTGGTCAACAGTGTATGTGTCAGTGTGGTCAGTAGTGTATGTGTCAGTGTGGTCAGCAGTGTATGTGTCAGTGCGGTCAACATTGAATTTGTCAGTGTTGTCAACAGTGTATGTGTCAGTGCAGTGAACATTATGTCTCATTGTGATCAACATCATGTATCAGTGTGGTCAGCAGTGTATCTGTCAGTGTGGTCAACAGTGTATGTCAGTGTGCTCAGCAGTGTATGTCAGTGTGGTCAACAGTGTATGTGTGTCAGTGTGGTCAGCAGTGTATGTTTGTCAGTGTGGTCAGCAGAGTATGTGTCACTCTGGTCAACAGTGTATGTCAGTGTAGTCAACAGTGTATGTGGCAGTGTATTCAGCAGTGTGTGTGTCAGTGTGGTCAATAGTGTATGTGTCAGTGTGGTCAACTGTGTATGTGTCAGTGTGGTCAGCAGTGTATGTGTGTCAGTGTAGTCAGCAGTGTATGTGTGTCAGTGTGGTTAGCAGTGTATGTGTCAGTGTGGTCAACAGTGTATGTGTCAGTGTGGTCAGCAGTGTATGTGTCAGTGTGGTCAGCAGTGTATGTGTCATTGTGGTCAGTAGTGTATGTGTCAGTGTGGTCAACAGTGCCATTATTGTCAACAGGGTATGTATCAGTGTATGTGTGAGTGTGGTCAACATTATGTTTCATTGTGGTCAACGGTTTATGTGTCAGTATGATCAACAGTGTATACGTCATGTGATCAACAGTGTATGTGTCAGTGTGGTAAGCAGTGTATATGTCAGTGTTATCAACAGTGTATGTATCAGTGTGGTCAACAGTGTATGTGTCATGTGATCAACAGTGTATGTGTCAGTGTAGTCAACAGTGTATGTGTCAGTGTGGTCAGCACTGTATGTGTCAGTGTGGTCAACAGTGTATGTGTCAGTGTGGTCAACACTGTATGTGTCAGTGTGGTCAACAGTGTATGTGTCAGTGTGGTCAACAGTGTATGTGTCAGTGTGGTCAACAGTGTATGTGTCAGTGTGGTCAGCAGTGTATGTGTCAGTGTGGTCAGCAGTGTATGTGTCAGTGTGGTGAGCAGTGTATGTGTCAGTGTGGTCAGCAGTACAACCTTCCTCTGGTTTAACTCCAAGCAGTGATTCCCTGACAAGCTGCTGCTGCTTCTGCTGTTTGTGTTGTTGTTTTTGCTACTGCTGCTGCTAGTGATGCTGCTGCTGCTTCTGCTGTTTGTCTTGTTGTTTTTGTTGCTGCTGCTGCTAGTGATGCTGCTGCTGCTTCTGCTGTTTGTATTGTTGTTTTTGCTGCTACTGCTGCTGCTTGTGATGCTGCTGCTGATCGGTGATCTACTTGGTCATGTCTGCTCTCCGTCTGCACCAGTTTTTTAAATAGAAGGACTGAGGCTGTCTGCAGCCCGGTCAAGCAAGAACTGTTCTGGTAAACCTAGAGAGGATCACTGATGGTGCTGGCGAGGTAAACTGAGAGAGAGCACTGATGGTGCTGGCGAGGTAAACCTGAGAGAGAGATCACTGATGGTGCTGGCTGAGGTAAACCTGAGAGAGATCACTGATGGTGCTGGCGAGGTAAACCTGAGAGAGAGATCACTGATGGTGCTGGCGAGGTAAACCTGAGAGAGATCACTGATGGTGCTGGCGAGGTAAACCTGAGAGAGAGACACTGATGTTGCTGGCGAGGTAAACCTGAGAGAGAGATCACTGATGGTGCTGGCGAGGTAAACCTGAGAGAGAGATCACTGATGGTGCTGGCGAGGTAAACCTGAGAGAGAGATCACTGATGGTGCTGGCGAGGTAAACCTGAGAGAGAGAGCACTGATGGTGCTGACGAGGTAAACCTGAGAGAGAGATCACTGATGGTGCTGGCGAGGTAAACCTGAGAGAGAGATCACTGATGGTGCTGGCAGGTAAACCTGAGAAAAGAGCACTGATGGTGCTGGCGAGGTAAACCTGAGAAAAGATCACTGATGGTGCTGGCAGGTAAACCTGAGAGAGAGACACTGATGGTGCTGGCGAGGTAAACCTGAGAGAGAGCACTGATGGTGCTGGCGAGGTAAACCTGAGAGAGAGATCACTGATGGTGCTGGCAGGTAAACCTGAGAGAGAGAGCACTGATGGTGCTGGCGAGGTAAACCTGAGAGAGAGATCACTGATGGTGCTGGCGAGGTAAACCTGAGAGAGAGATCACTGATGGTGCTGGCGAGGTAAACCTGAGAGAGAGATCACTGATGGTGCTGGCGAGGTAAACCTGAGAGAGAGAGCACTGATGGTGCTGGCGAGGTAAACCTGAGAGAGAGATCATTGATGGTGCTGGTGAGGTAAACCTGAGAGAGAGCACTGATGGTGCTGGCAAGGTAAACCTGAGAGAGAGAGCACTGATGGTGCTGGCGAGGTAAACCTGAGAGAGAGACACTGATGGTGCTGGCGAGGTAAACCTGAGAGAGAGAGCACTGATGGTGCTGGCGAGGTAAACCTGAGAGAGAGAGCACTGATGGTGCTGGCGAGGTAAACCTGAGAGAGAGAGCACTGATGGTGCTGGCGAGGTAAACCTGAGAGAGAGATCACTGATGGTGCTGGCGAGGTAAACCTGAGAGAGAGATCACTGATGGTGCTGGTGAGGTAAACCTGAGAGAGAGATCACTGATGGTGCTGGTGAGGTAAACCTGAGAGAGAGATCACTGATGGTGCTGGCGAGGTAAACCTGAGAGAGAGATCACTGATGGTGCTGGCGAGGTAAACCTGAGAGAGAGATCACTGATGGTGCTGGCGAGGTAAACCTGATAGAGAGAGAGCACTGATGGTGTTGGCGAGGCAAACCTGAGAGAGAGAGCACTGATGGTGTTGGCGAGG
>WNWK01009662.1:0-65000 GCA_009830355.1 Cherax destructor | reverse complement strand
AGAGCGCACTTCTCCCTAACACAAAAGAATTCACTTCCTTTACAACCCCATCTAATAAACATTAAAAAACAATGTTGACATCACACAACCTTATCTGAGACAAACATCTGCAGAACAATATTCTCCATCTCTCCTACGTACCCTAAACTAACCTTCACTCTCATAAAGTCTCTTCACAGTTTTCACCCACATAGAACCACATGTTATATACGTTTGCTGCACTAGCCGTCCTGTCACTTTAATTTCAATATCTATGAGTACATCAGACAGCTTCTTACCCTTGTCTAAGTAATGTTTGTTTATGCGCATATCGTCTTTCCTTCGTAAGTCAGTTTTGTTCCTCTGAATGTTTACATTTTGTCTTTCCCATCACACGGTCAAACATATTTCTACGACATGCTTGATATGGTATGATCAAGGCTTTACTCATCTATAATTTTCTCTCTCTCTCTCTCTCTTGTTCTCTCTCTCTCTCTCTCTCTCTCTCTCTCTCTCTCTCTCTCTCTCTCTCTCTCTCTCTCTCTCTCTCTCTCTCTCTCTCTCTCTCTCTCTCTCTCTCTTACTGTTAGCCATTAAGTTTAATGTATGCAACAACATATGTACATAAGATAGTATTTTTGGATGAAAAACGAGAAGCGTCGTTCATTGAGGTAAAAGTCGCCTTTACCTGGATGAAGACAGAACAAATCAGGAAAGAGAGAGAGAGAGAATATAGATAAATAGAGAGAGAGAGAGAACTAATGAAAGTGGAGCAGAGAAAGTGGGTCAGGACTGTGGTGGCTAGCAATCGTCCACATTATGGGTTCACCTCACTTCCAAGACTTATTTATAATGATGTGCAAGGTGGTCAGATACCCTGAGGCCATACCTATGTGAAGGGTAAACAAAGATATATTGAAACTTGTGTAAAGATTGTTTCTTGGGTTGGTTTGCTCTGGTGTGTCAACTCAGAGCTTAGCTTCGATTTTAAGGCAAAGGCCTTCGGGGAAATATTTAGCTGTCTTGGGATAGAGCAGAGATTTACATTGTCATGTCATCGTGAATCACAAGAGTCTCTAGAACGCTTCCAGCAAACATTGAAAATCATGATAGTAACTTATTGTTTGAATTTTCCCACAATCTGACATGAGAGCTTTCTGGAAGTTTTTTTTTTTTTTATCGTATGAGAAAGTCTGTAGAAGTGTTGGATTTAATCTTTTTCAACTGATATACAGTAACTCAATGAGGGGGGTGGTGGGAGGGTCGTTATCAGTAATAAGAGAGGGTTGAATCATTGGTACAACTCACTGTAAATCGGTCGATACAACAAGTCGCTGGGGAGAACCTAGAGTAATACTCATTCTTCCAAACCATGGGACAGAGTAATGGTGCAGGAACCTGTCCTGCACTAGCCTTGAAATTATGTTTAGCGGGACCAATGAAGGTTGTGTAGGTCTTGTATAACTACTAAGCTGCCTTCTGAACAAGACATCTGGCGGTAAAGTATTGAATATCAATTAAGTCAAATAATTTCACGTAGGCCTCATCTGCCCTTGAATGCCATGTCTTTGAATGATCCCACACGTGTGACGGCTCAGCCGGGTACTTCGGGTACTGTGGTAAATACCACTACTATGGAGGTACAGCTGATAAATTCACAGTTACTTATTATTATTATATTATAATCTTGGGGGAGCGCTAAACCCGTAGGATTATACAGCGCATGTGGGGGGGATATGGAAGGTATTCAGGGAACTGTAGATCCAATTCCCTAGATCAAGAGCCCCTCACGAGCGTCAAGGAACCTCCCTCGAGGGGTTCAGAATCCTGAGCACCTTATGAAGGGCTTCACTTTGGCTCGAGACATCCTGACGCTACTAGATCAATATACAAAAATATGCACTCTAGGTGCAAAATCAATTCAATTATCTCCTTCAGAGTACACCAGGCAAACTTTCAATTAATATATAGAGAAAATAAATTACTGGAGAACGGACTTATTGAAGAATCTTCCCGGCCCTGGACTCCCCTCTGCACGGTGATAAATAAACCAGAAATATCTGTAAGTGACATAGTGAAAGTAATCTCTGGATTTGTTGTACCAGGGACGCCAATACCTCATTTGGGATGCGTAATGTACGGCTACGTTCTTGCACCTCATTCTTTTTGTTGATGATGAGTATGTGGAGAAATTAGGTACTGTTTAATAAATTAAGGTTTTATAATATAATAGTTTATCTAAAATTAAATTTGAAAAATCACCACTAGTCTTTATTTGGTCACATAGCAGGACAGGACAACTACGGCGTCTAAAAGTCGCCTCAAAAATCAACCAATCCTAGCTATTAAACCTTCACATAATCGAAAGTCACTACAAAGAATTTTGATGAATAGTTGATTTTAACGGCTGTTCTATCATAATTAGTCTGATATCACAACTCCATTAATTTACCTTACCAGTCAGAAAATAACGTTCACACTGTTAGTTAGTTGTCAGGAAGTCTTTGCGGAGATAACATGGAGCTAGGTGCAGCACCCACACTGATGCCACTGACGCAGCGTTATTGCAAGCTTCAGGAGATGGTGTCCTGCACCAGGTGTCACTCGTCTCAGTAAAAGGTGGCCTCATTAACATTCATATTTATGCCATAGTAGCGTCTTTAACGTTAACTATTGTGGGACCCCAGTTATGTATTTTTCTAACGTTCACAAGACCAACCACAAATTCTTTAGTCATCCATGTCAGCTATAAACAATAACATCAGAGCCACGTATTACTGGTATACAGATCGAGATTGTCTGGTAATCGTTAGATGTGCTGTGGTATTGTAACTTACCAGGACAAAGTTTGGGATGCTGATTCAGTTACCTCGTCTGTGGTAATCATTCCAGCCAACCAGTCTCTTAGGCAATTAGTTGGGATATATCCCACTATGACCTCTAGATCTCTGTGAATTTTTATGTTTACTGTTTATTGTTAACGTGGCCTGAGTTAAAATACTTATATATTTGTATATAATGCACAGAGTGACTTAGATTTTACCGTCGACGACGCTAGCTTATTGTGCGCCCAATATGTCTCTTGAGGAGGGTAACGCAAGAGCTTATTGATACACAAAGTGCCTAAGAACTAGACACATATCTGAATACATCTTTACAATTTATGCTTCATCTGTTGCGAGCAAATTTAAGATACTTGTTTAAAATGACTGGGATATTATTTTTATTAATAAGATACCTTGTTATATCACATAGATTATTATACAGTCTATCTCCATATCCCCTCAACAAGCAGACAATCAAACACAGTGTTCAAGAGAGTGAGCATTTGCTCGACCACATACTTTGTATTTGGTTTGATCAGCATCTGTGTGTCTGCCAAACTGAAGTATTGTAACCAAGCCTAACCCTGGCTACTACATCAACCTGATTTTTTTCTGTAAATGTTGTTATCTACGTTCATAGTAAGTCGTAGTCCTATTCAGGTTTCTAACTGCATTCCTATTACATTCTGATTCATTGTTTAGTTGTCTCCTATAATTGACCCAGATATACTCACGGTACATTCAATTTTTTTCTTTATCATGTAACAGTAATTGAGTGTGTGATAGAATCCCTAAGAATTGTACATTAATTCTTTTCTCTCTCTGAACTATACCTGGCTCTTCCAGTCAGCATTCTGTTAATCTTTATATAAGGCAAGTGCCTACAGTGATGACACGGAATCAGTAATGATCAAGCTTATTGTCGTAGTAAGTAGTGCCATCAGAATGGTAAACAATTCAGTTTGTAATGTAGAAATCCAGTTGTTAATTATTATGCCTAACTCAGCACATCTGCCGGTAAACCCCTGCTTAGATCCATCAGTATATATAATTTGTGATATATTCTTGCTAACAGTTACACGAGAAATTTCTTATGGGTTGTTGCATTGGCCAGTGATTTAAATAAGGTGTTTCTAGTGATGAGCTTCTTGGCAGGAGCTTTAAGATATATTAAATTAATACAACGTCCATGGAGGAGTGAAGTGTTCTTGTTGTCTATAGAGATACAGTGCGTGCAAGTTATAAATTTTAATATAAATGCATGTCTTTTTTTTAAATCCATTTAGATTTGTGTTTATTTACATTTCGATATCTAGCAAGATTTATGGTGACATTGTCTGGTTCACTTTAATTTGAGATACAGTGTTAATCTCTATTATTGTATGACTGATACCAAGAATACCAAGCTCTCCCATTAAGAACCTTGGTAGTCTTAGGACAGCTATGAATAGTTCTGAAAGCTTCATTTTCATTAACCTCTGGAGCCGGAGAGAATTTTCTTTAGCTAGCATTAACATGGGCGCAGGAAAATTAATTAAGGATCTAATATAGGCTATGAACATCATTCTCACTGTTCTCACGTTAGCACCATACTCGGGCACGTTAGCACCATACTCGGGGCACGTTAGCCCCATTCTCGGGGCACGTTAGCACCATACTCAAGGCACGTTAGCACCATACTCGGGGCACGTTAGCACCATACTCGGGGCACGTTAGCACCATACTCGGGGCACGTTAGCACCATACTCGGGGCACGTTAGCAACATACTCGGGGCACGTTAGCACCATACTCGGGGCACGTTAGCACCATACTCGGGGCACGTTAGCACCATACTCAGGGCACCTTAGCACCATACTCGGAGCACGTTAGCACCATACTCGGGGCACGTTAGCACCATACTCGGGGCACGTTAGCACCATACTCGGGGCACGTTAGCACCATACTCGGGGCACGTTAGCACCATACTCGGGGCACGTTAGCACATACTCGGGGCACGTTAGCACCATACTCGGGGCACGTTAGCACCATACTCGGGGCACGTTAGCACCATACTCGGGGCACGTTAGCACATACTCGGGGCACGTTAGCACCATACTCGGGACACGTTAGCACCATACTCGGGGCACGTTAGCACCATACTCGGGCACGTTAGCACCATACTCGGGGCACGTTAGCACCATACTCGGGGCACGTTAGCACCATACTCGGGGCACGTTAGCACCATACTCGGGCACGTTAGCACCATACTCGGGTCACGTTAGCACCATACTCGGGGCACGTTAGCACCATACTCGGGGCACGTTAACACCATACTCGGGGCACGTTAGCACCATACTCGGGGCACGTTAGCACCATATTCGTGGCTGCAGCAGCCAACAACAACACTCAGAACATTTTGCTTATCTATGCAATTTCTTATTTAATTGTGGTATGGTGGAATTACTGAAGGGTCTTCACCAAGATGTCTGTGAGATGAACAAAAAACACAAGACCGTGACTGAAACAATACACAAATAACCCGCACATAGGAGAGAGGAGCTTCTGGCGACGTTTCGGTCCAATTTGGACCATTTACAAGTCACACTGTGTGATTTGTAAATGGTCCAAGTTGGTCCGAAACGTCGTTATAAGCTCTTCTCTCCTATGTGCGGGTTATTTGTGTTTCTGTAAGATGTTAACTAAGATGTTAACTAAGATGTTAACTAAGATGTTAACTAAGATGTTAACTAAGATGTTAACTAAGATGTTAACTAAGATGTTAACTAAGATGCTAACTAAGATGTTAACTATGTAAACAGATGGTTGGGGCAAGTCACTCACCTCTCACCTTTATAGTTTTAAATGAGGAATATGATGAGATTTAGTTGATTACTTATTACCTGAATTTCAAGGAAGGCAGAGTACATATAAATCACATAAATTATTTCCGAGTCTATCTCTTCCTTCTTGTATTTGCAGATTAAAACACAAATACAGAAAATATGTATTTCTCTTTTATTTGCATTTGGGGAAAAAAAACTGAAGTTATGCATATGTATTAAATTTATATGTGACGTTTGTATTTTTTATAATTTCTTACAAATACAGATCAAGTACAATACCATGATTATTTTTGTCATCCAATATCTGATAACTTTCAACTGTACGACTCATAGATACCTTAGACTTTACTCTAATCACTAGAAATCTAGTCTCACTCACCTGGTTATACTCACCTAGTTGTACTCACCTACTTGTTTTTGCTGTGATCGAATCATGGTTCCTGGCAGCTTGGCTTCTCTCAGCTGATAGCCAGTAATGTTAATGGTCATTTGTAATAACAGCGTCACCTTAGTGGTATTGTAATGTATGGTAGCCCCGTGTCTAGGTCAGCCCCCTGGTCTTGTGTACGATATTGTATGGTAGCCCCGTGTCTAGGTCAGCCCCCTGGTCTTGTGTACGATATTGTATGGTAGCCCCGTGTCTAGGTCAGCCCCTTGGTCTTGTGTACGATATTGTATGGTAGCCCCGTGTCTAGGTCAGCCCCCTGGTCTTGTGTACGATATTGTATGGTAGCCCCGTGTCTAGGTCAGCCCCCTGGTCTTGTGTACGATATTGTATGGTAGCCCCCTGGTCTTGTGTACGATATTGTATGGTAGCCCCCTGGTCTTGTGTACGATATTGTATGGTAGCCCCGTGTCTAGGTCAGCCCCTTGGTCTTGTGTAGTCGAGTGTACGACCTCCTGGTCTTGTGTAGTCGAGTTTACGACCTCCTGGTCTTGTGTAGTTCAGTGTACGACCTCCTGGTCTTGTGTAGTCCAGTGTACGACCGCCTGGTTTTGTTTAGTTCAGTGTACGACATCCTGGTCTTGTGTAGTCCAGTGTACGACCTCCTGGTCTTGTGTAGTCCAGTGTACGACCTCCTGGTCTTGTGTAATCGAGTGTACGACCTCCTGGTCTTGTGTAGTCGAGTGTACGACCTCCTGGTCTTGTGTAGTTCAGTGTACGACCTCCTGGTCTTGTGTAATCCAGTGTACGACCGCCTGGTTTTGTGTAGTTCAGTGTACGACCTCCTGGTCTTGTGTAGTCGAGTGTACGACCTCCTGGTCTTGTGTAGTTCAGTGTACGACCTTCTGGTCTTGTGTAGTCCAGTGTACGACCTCCTGGTCTTGTGTAGTTCAGTGTACGACCTCCTGGTCTTGTGTAGTCCAGTGTACGACCTCCTGGTCTTGTGTAGTCCAGTGTACGACCTCCTGGTCTTGTGTAGTCCAGTGTACGACCTCCTGGTCTTGTATAGTTCAGTGTACGACCTCCTGGTCTTGTGTAGTTCAGTGTACGACCTCCTGGTCTTGTGTAGTTCAGTGTACGACCTCCTGGTCTTGTGTAGTTCAGTGTACGACCTCCTGGTCTTGTGTAGTTCAGTGTACGACCTCCTGGTCTTGTGTAGTCCAGTGTACGACCTCCTGGTCTTGTGTAGTTCAGTGTACGACCTCCTGGTCTTGTGTAGTTCAGTGTACGACCTCCTGGTCTTGTGTAGTCCAGTGTACGACCTCCTGGTCTTGTGTAGTTCAGTGTACGACCTCCTGGTCTTGTGTAGTTCAGTGTACGACCTCCTGGTCTTGTGTAGTTCAGTGTACGACCTCCTGGTCTTGTGTAGTTCAGTGTACGACCTCCTGGTCTTGTGTAGTTCAGTGTACGACCTCCTGGTCTTGTGTAGTCCAGTGTACGACCTCCTGGTTTTGTATAGTCCAGTGTACGACCTCCTGGTCTTGTGTAGTCCAGTGTACGACCTCCTGGTCTTGTGTAGTCCAGTGTACGACCTCCTGGTCTTGTGTAGTCCAGTGTACGACCTCCTGGTCTTGTGTAGTTCAGTGTACGACCTCTTGGTCTTGTGTAGTTCAGTGTACGACCTCCTGGTCTTGTGTAGTCCAGTGTACGACCTCCTGGTCTTGTGTAGTCCAGTGTACGACCTCCTGGTCTTGTGTAGTCTAGTGTACGACCTCCTGGTCTTGTGTAGTCCAGTGTACGACCTCCTGGTCTTGTGTAGTTCAGTGTACGACCTCCTGGTCTTGTGTAGTCCAGTGTACGACCTCCTGGTCTTGTGTAGTTCAGTGTACGACCTCCTGGTCTTGTGTAGTTCAGTGTACGATCTCCTGGTCTTGTGTAGTCCAGTGTACGACCTCCTGGTCTTGTGTAGTTCAGTGTACGACCTCCTGGTCTTGTATAGTCCAGTGTACGACCTCCTGGTCTTGTGTAGTCCAGTGTACGACCTCCTGGTCTTGTGTAGTCCAGTGTACGACCTCCTGGTCTTGTGTAGTCCAGTGTACGACCTCCTGGTCTTGTGTAGTTCAGTGTACGACCTCTGGTCTTGTATAGTCCAGTGTACGACCTCCTGGTCTTGTGTAGTCCAGTGTACGACCTCCTGGTCTTGTGTAGTCCAGTGTACGACCTCCTGGTCTTGTGTAGTTCAGTGTACGACCTCCTGGTCTTGTATAGTCCAGTGTACGACCTCCTGGTCTTGTGTAGTCGAGTGTACGACCTCCTGGTCTTGTATAGTCCAGTGTACGACCTCCTGGTCTTGTGTAGTCCAGTGTACGACCTCCTGGTCTTGTATAGTCCAGTGTACGACCTCCTGGTCTTGTGTAGTCGAGTGTACGACCTCCTGGTCTTGTGTAGTTCAGTGTACGACCTCCTGGTCTTGTGTAGTTCAGTGTACGACCTCCTGGTCTTGTGTAGTCGAGTGTACGACCTCATGGTCTTGTGTAGTTCAGTGTACGACCTCCTGGTCTTGTGTAGTCTAGTGTACGACCTCCTGGTCTTGTGTAGTCCAGTGTACGACCTCCTGGTCTTGTGTAGTTCAGTGTACGACCTCCTGGTCTTGTGTAGTTCAGTGTACGACCTCCTGGTCTTGTGTAGTCCAGTGTACGACCTCCTGGTCTTGTGTAGTTCAGTGTACGACCTCCTGGTCTTGTGTAGTTCAGTGTACGACCTCCTGGTCTTGTGTAGTCCAGTGTACGCCCTCCTGGTCTTGTGTAGTCCAGTGTACGACCTCCTGGTCTTGTGTAGTTCAGTGTACGACCTCCTGGTCTTGTGTAGTTCAGTGTACGACCTCCTGGTCTTGTGTAGTCCAGTGTACGACCTCATGGTCTTGTGTAGTCTAGTGTACGACCTCCTGGTCTTGTGTAGTCCAGTGTACGACCTCCTGGTCTTGTGTAGTCCAGTGTACGACCTCCTGGTCTTGTGTAGTTCAGTGTACGACCTCCTGGTCTTGTGTAGTTCAGTGTACGACCTCCTGGTCTTGTGTAGTCCAGTGTACGACCTCTTGGTCTTGTGTAGTTCAGTGTACGACCTCCTGGTCTTGTGTAGTTCAGTGTACGACCTCCTGGTCTTGTGTAGTCCAGTGTACGATCTCCTGGTCTTGTGTAGTTCAGTGTACGACCTCCTGGTCTTGTGTAGTCCAGTGTACGACCTCCTGGTCTTGTGTAGTTCAGGTCCCAGCCTCAAGGTAAGTAACTTAATATTTCTACTTGACTGAAATATTTGCAGTGTTTCTGCGAGTGTTCTTGAAGACCTGTGTGTGTGTGTGTGGCGATGTTGCTCACAGCATCGGAGGGCAACATGCTCTTGTGTTGCAACATGCTCTTGTGTTGCAAGATGCTATTGAGTTGCAAGATGTTCTTGTGTTGTGACATGCTCTTGTGTTGCAAGATGCTCTTGTGTTGCAAGATGCTCTTGTGTTGCACCATGCCCTTGTGCTGCAACATGTTATTGTGCTGCAACATGCTCTTGTGTTGCAATATGCTCTTGTGTTGCAACATGCTCTTGTGCTGCAACATGTTTTTGTGCTGCAACATGTTCTTGTGCTGCAACATGCTCTTGTGTTGCACCATGTCCTTGTGCTGCAACATGTTCTTGTGCTGCAACATGTTCTTGTGCTGCAACATGCTCTTGTGTTGCGACATGCTCTTGTGTTGCAACATGATATTGTGTTGCAAGATGCTCTTGTGTTGCAACATGTTCTTGTGCTGCAACATGTTCTTGTGCTGCAACATGTTCTTGTGCTGCAACATGTTCTTGTGCTGCAACATGTTCTTGTGCTGCAACATGTTCTTGTGTTGCAAAACCCGTAAAGAGAGAGACAGAGAGCAATACAATAATAAATGGATTGGATGAACCAGAATTAAAATGCACATTCGTTTCACACGAAAACAGAAAAACCTTCAGACTGACATAGTGAAAGTTAACATGTTTGTTGGTAGTAGCGTCCACACTGTAGTACGCTGCTCTTCCTCTCATCACCTATAACATTAACATGGGCGCAGGAAAATTAATTAAGGATCTAATATAGGCTATGAACATCATTCTCACTGTTCTCACGTTAGCACCATACTCGGGGCACGTTAGCACCATACTCGGGGCACGTTAGCACCATACTCGGGGCACGTTAGCACCATACTCGGGGCACGTTAGCACCATACTCGGGGCACGTTAGCACCATACTCGGGGCACGTTAGCACCATACTCGGGGCACGTTAGCACCATACTCGGGGCACGTTAGCACCATACTCGGGGCACGTTAGCACCATACTCGGGGCACGTTAGCACCATACTCGGGGCACGTTAGCACCATACTCGGGGCACGTTAGCACCATACTCGGGGCACGTTAGCACCATACTCGGGGCACGTTAGCACCATACTCGGGGCACGACGCTGCGTTTGTTTTGAATTTATTTATTTATTTCCTTCCCCTTCTGTGTTACTTCCGTCGTTACTGGCACTGCTGTATTACCTTGTAGCGTCGTTACTGGCACTGCTGTGTTACCTTGTAGCGTCGTTACTGGTACTATGTTACCTTGTAACGTCGTTACTGGTACTGCTATGTTACCTTGTAGCGTCGTTACTGGTACTGCTATGTTACCTTGTAACGTCGTTACTGGTACTGCTATGTTACCTTGTAGCGTCGTTACTGGCACTGCTGTGTTACCTTGTAGCGTCGTTACTGGTGCTGCTATGTTACCTTGTAACGTCGTTACTGGTACTGCTATGTTACCTTGTAGCGTCGTTACTGGCACTGCTGTGTTACCTTGTAGCTTCGTTACTGGTACTGCTATGTTACCTTGTAACGTCGTTACTGGTACTGCTATGTTACCTTGTAGCGTCGTTACTGGCACTGCTGTGTTACCTTGTAACGTCGTTACTGGTACTGCTATGTTACCTTGCAGCGTCGTTATTGGTACTATGTTACCTTGTAACGTGGTTATTAGAACTGCTATGTTACCTTTTTACGTCGTTATTGGCACTGCCGTGTTACCTTGTAGCGTCGTTACTGGCACTGCTGTGTTACCTTGTAACGTCGTTACTGGCACTGCTGTGTTACCTTGTAGCGTCGTTACTGGCAATGCTATGTTACCTTGTAGCGTCGTTACTGGTACTGCTGTGTTACCTTGTAGCGTCGTTACTGGCACTGCTGTGTTACCTTGTAGCGTCGTTACTGGCACTGCTGTGTTACCTTGTAGCGTCGTTACTAGCACTGCTGTGTTACCTTGTAGCGTCGTTACTGGTACTGCTATGTTACCTTGTAACGTCGTTATTGGTACTATGTTACCTTGTAACGTTGTTACTGGAACTGCTATGTTACCTTGTAACGTCGTTACTGGTACTGCTATGTTACCTTGTAGCATAGTTACTGGTACTGCTATGTTACCTTCTAGCGTCGTTACTGGTACTGCTGTGTTACCTTGTAACGTCGTTACTGGTACTGCTATGTTACCTTGTAGCGTCTTTACTGGTACTGCTTTGTTACCTTGTAACGTCGTTACTGGTACTTCTATGTTACCTTGTAACGTCGTTACTGGTACTGCTATGTTACCTTGTAGCATCTTTACTGGTACTGCTTTGTTACCTAGTAACGTCGTTACTGGTACTGCTATGTTACATTGTAGCGTCGTTACTGGTACTGCTATGTTACCTTGTAGCGTCGTTACTGGTACTGCTATGTTACCTTGTAGCATAGTTACTGGTACTGCTATGTTACATTGTAGCGTCGTTACTGGTACTGCTGTGTTACCTTGTAACGTCGTTCCTGGTACCTACTATGTTACCTTGTAGCATAGTTACTGGTACTGTTATGTTACCTTGTAACGTCGTTACTGGTACTGCTGTGTTACCTTGTAACGTCGTTACTGGTACTGCTATGTTACCTTGTAGCGTCTTTACTGGTACTGCTATGTTACATTGTAGCGTCGTTACTGGTACTGCTATGTTACCTTGTAGCGTCGTTACTGGTACTGCTGTGTTACCTTGTAACGTCGTTACTGGTACTGCTGTGTTACCTTGTAGCGTCGTTACTGGCACTGCTGTGTTACCTTGTAACGTCGTTACTGGTACTGCTATGTTACCTTGTAGCGTCGTTACTGGTACTGCTGTGTTACCTTGTAACGTCGTTACTGGTACTGCTATGTTACATTGTAGCGTCGTTACTGGTACTGCTGTGTTACCTTGTAACGTCGTTACTGGTACTGCTATGTTACCTTGTAGCATAGTTACTGGTACTGTTATGTTACCCTGTAACGTCGTTACTGGTACTGCTGTGTTACCTCGTAACGTCGTTACTGGTACTGCTATATTACCTTGTAGCATAGTTACTGGTACTGTTATGTTACCTTGTAACGTCGTTACTGGTGCTGCTATGTTACATTGTAGCGTCGTTACTGGTACTGCTATGTTACCTTGTAACTTCGTTACTGGTACTGCTATGTTACCTTGTAGCGTCTTTACTGGTACTGCTTTGTTACCTTGTAGCCTCGTTACTGGTACTGCTATGTTACCTTGTAGCGTCTTTACTGGTACTGCTGTGTTACCTTGTAGCGTCTTTACTGGTACTGCTTTGTTACCTAGTAACGTCGTTACTTGTACTGCTATGTTACCTAATAGCGTCGTTACTGGTACTGCTATGTTACCTAGTAACGTCGTTACTGGTACTGCTATGTTACATTGTAGCGTCGTTACTGGTACTGCTATGTTACCTAGTAACGTCGTTACTGGTACTGCTATGTTACCTTGTAGCGTCGTTACTGGTACTGCTATGTTACCTAGTAACGTCGTTACTGGTGCTGTTGTGTTACCTAGTAACGTCGTTACTGGTACTGCTATGTTACCTAGTAACGACGTTACTGGTGCTGCTGTGTTACCTAGTAACGTCGTTACTGGTACTGCTATGTTACCTTGTCTCACGTGTTCTCCTTGTTCTCCTGTTTCTCCTTGTTCTCCTTGTCTTCCTTCTCTACACCACTATGTTCTCCACGCCTCTGTGTTCTCCACACCTCTGTTCTCCACGCTTCTGTGTTCTACACTCTTCTGTGATCTATACTCCTTTGTGTTCTCCACCCTTCTGTGTTCTCCAAGCATCTGTGTTCTACACGCCCCTGTGTTCTACACGTTTCTGTGTTTTCCACACTTCTGTGTTCTCCACCCTTCTGTGTTCTCCATGATTCTGTGTTCTCCACCCTTCTGTGTTCTCCACCCTTCTGTGTTCTCCACCCTTCTGTGTTCTTCACCTAACTGTGTTCTTCGCGCTTCTGTGTTCTACACGCCTCAGTGTTGTCCACCCTTCTGTGTTATCCACGTCTCTGTGTTCTCCACCCTTCTGTGTTCTCCACCCTTCTGTGTTCTCCACGCTTCTGTGTTCTACACGCCTCTGTGTTTTCCACACTTCTGTGTTCTCCACCCTTCTGTGTTCTCCATGCTTCTGTGTTCTCCACGTCTCTGTGTTCTCCACCCTTCTGTGTTATCCACCCTTCTGTGTTCTTCACCCAACTGTGTTCTTCACGCTTCTGTGTTCTACACGCCTCAGTGTTGTCCACACCTCTGTGTTCTCCACACCTCTGTGTTCTCCACATCTCTGTGTTCTCCTCACCTCTGTGTTCTCCACACCTCTGTGATCTCCTCACCTCTGTGTTCTCCACATCTCTGCGTTCTCTTCACCTCTGTGTTCTCCACATCTCTGTGTTCTCCACGCTTCTGTGTTCTCCACACCTCTGTGTTCTCCAACCATCTGTGTTCTTTACGCTTCTGTGTTCTACTCTCCTCTGTGTTCTCCAAACCTTTGTATTCTCCACGTCTCTGTGTTCTCCACATCTCTGGGTTCTCCACATCTCTGTGTTCTCCACCCTTTTGTGTTCTCCACTCTTCTGTGTTCTCCACCCTTCTGTGTTCTCATCCCTTCTGTGTTCTCCACAATTCTGTGTTCTCATCCCTTCTGTGTTCTCCACCCTTTTGTGTTCTAAACTCTTGTGTTCTCCACCCTTCTGTGTTCTCCACACCTCTGGGTTCTCCACATCTCTGTTATCCACCCTTCTGTGTTCTCATCCCTTCTGTGTTCTCCACCCTTCTGTGTTCTTCACCCTTTTGTGTTCTCCACTCTTCTATGTTCTCCACCCTTCTGTGTTCTCATTCCTTCTGTGTTCTCCACCCTTCTGTGTTCTCATCCCTTCTGTGTTCTCCACCCTTCTGTGTTCTCCACCCTTCTGTGTTCTCCACACCTCTGTGTTCTCCACAACTCTGTGTTCTCCACACCTCTGTGTTCTGCACCCATCTGTTTTCTCCACCCTCCTGTGTTCTCCACATCTCTGTGTTCTCCACGCTTCTGTGTTCTCCACACCTGTGTTCTCCACACCTCTGTGTACTCCATATCTCTGTGTTCTCCACAGCTCTGTATTCTCCTCACCTCTGTGTTCTCCACACCTATGTGTTCTCCACACCTCTGTGTTCTCCACACCTCTGTGTTCTCCTCACCTCTGTGTTCTCCACACCTCCCTCTGTGTTCTCCTTACCTCTGTGTTCTCCACACCTCTGTGTTCTCCACACCTCTGTGTTCTCCACATCTCTGTGTTCTCCACATCTCTGTGTTCTCCTCACCTCTGTGTTCTCCACATCTCTGTGTTCTCCACACCTCTGTGTTCTCCACATCTCTGTGTTTTCCTCACCTCTGTGTTCTCCACACCTCTGTGATCTCCTCACCTCAGTGTTCTCCACATCTCTGTGTTCTCTTCACCTCTGTGTTCTGCACATCTCTGTGTTCTCCACACCTCTGTGTTCTAGACATCTCTGTGTTTTCTCACCTTTGTGTTCTCCACACCTCTGTGTTCTCCACGCTTCTGTGTTCTCCACACCTCTGTGTTCTCCAACCTTCTGTGTTCTTTACGATTCTGTGTTCTACTCTCCTCTGTGTTCTCCACACCTTTGTATTCTCCACGCCTCTGTGTTCTCCACATCTCTGGGTTCTCCACATCTCTGTGTTCTCCACCCTTTTGTGTTCTCCACTCTTCTGTGTTCTCCACCATTCTGTGTTCTCATCCCTTCTGTGTTCTCCACCCTTCTGTGTTCTCATCCCATCTGTGTTCTCCACCCTTTTGTGTTCACCACTCTTGTGTTCTCCACCCTTCTGTGTTCTCCACACCTCTGGGTTCTCCACATCTCTGTTATCCACCCTTCTGTGTTCTCATCCCTTCTGTGTTCTCCACCCTTCTGTGTTCTTCACCCTTTTGTGTTCTCCACTCTTCTATGTTCTCCACCCTTCTGTGTTCTCCCCTTCTGTGTTCTCCACCCTTTTCTCTCATCCCTTCTGTGTTTCCACCTTCTGTTTCTCCACTTCCTGTGTTCTCCACACTCTGTGTTCTCCACAACTCTGTGTTCTACCTTGTGTTCTGCACTCCTGTTTCTTCTCCTTCCTCTGTTTCTCCACATTCTGTGTTCTACCTTCTGTGTTCTCCACACCTGTGTTCTCCACACCTCTTGTCTCCATACTCTGTGTTCTCCACAGTCTCGTGTTTCCTCACCTCTGTGTTCTCCACACCTTGTTCTCCACCCTTCTGTGTCTCCACCTTCTGTGTTCTCCCCATTCTGTTTCGTTCCTTTGTTGTTCTCCACTCTTCTGTGTTCTCATCCCTTCTGTTCTCCACACCTTTGTGTTCTCCACCTCTGTGTTCTCCACCCTTCTGGTTCTCCACACCTCTGGTTCTCCACACTCTGTTATCCACTCCTTCTGTGTTCTCTCCTTCTGTGTTCTCCACCTCTGTGTTCTCACCCTTGTGTTCTCCATTCTTCTTGTTCTCCACCCTTCTGTGTTCCCATTCTCTGTGTTCTACTCCTTCTGTGTTCTCATCCTCTGTGTTCTCCACCCTTCTGTGTTCTCTACCCTTCTGTGTTCTCCACCCTGTGTTCTCCACAACTCTGTGTTCTCCACACCTCTGTGTTCTGCACCCTTCTGTGTTCTTCACGCTTCTGTGTTCTCCACACCTGTGTTCTCCACACCTCTGTGTACTCCGTATCTCTGTGTTCTCAACAGCTCTGTGTTCTCCTCACCTCTGTGTTCTCCACACCTCTGTGTTCTCCACACCTCTGTGTTCTCCACACCTCTGTGTTCTCCTCACCTCTGTGTTCTCCACACCTCTGTGTTCTCCTCAACTCTGTGTTCTCCACACCTCTGTGTTCTCCTTACCTCTGTGTTCTCCACACCTCTGTGTTATCCACACCTCTGTGTTCTCCACATTTCTGTGTTCTCCACATCTCTGTGTTCTCCTCACCTCTGTGTTCTCCACATCTCTGTGTTCTCCACACCTCTGTGTTCTCCACATCTCTGTGTTCTCCTCACCTCTGTGTTCTCCACACCTCTGTGATCTCCTCACCTCTGTGTTCTCCACATCTGTGTGTTCTCTTCACCTCTGTGTTCTCCACATCTCTGTGTTCTCCACACCTCTGTGTTCTCCACATCTCTGTGTTTTCTCACCTTTGTGTTCTCCACACCTCTGTGTTCTCCACGCTTCTGTGTTCTCCACACCTCTGTGTTCTCCAACCTTCTGTGTTCTTTACGCTTCTGTGTTCTACTCTCTTCTGTGTTCTCCACACCTTTGTATTCTCCACGCCTCTGTGTTCTCCACATCTCTGTGTTCTCCACACCTCTGTGATCTCCACGCCTCTGTGTTCTCCACACCTCTGTGTTCTCCACACCTCTGTGTTCTCCACACCTTTGTGTTCTTCTCTCGCTTCTGTGTTCTCCACGCTTCTGTGTTCTACATCCTTCTGTGTTCTACACGCCACTCTGTTCTCCACACCTCTGTGTTCTCCACGCCTCTGTGTTCTCCACATCTCTAAGTTCTCCACGCTTCTGTGTTCTTCACGCTTCTGTGTTCTCCACGCTTCTGTGTTCTTCAAGCTTCTGTGTTCTCCACGCTTGTGTTCTCCACGCTTCTGTGTTCTTCACGCCTCTGTGTTCTCCACGCTTTTGTGTTCTCCACGCTTCTGTGTTCTCAACGCTTCTGTGTTTTCCAAGCTTATGTGTTCTCCACACTTCTGTGTTCTTCACGCTTCTGTGTTCTCCACGCTTCTGTGTTCTCCACGCTTCTGTATTCTTCACGTTTCTGTGTTCTCCACGCTTCTGTGTTCTTCACGCTTCTGTGTTCTCCACACCTCTGTTCTTCACGCCTCTGTGTTCTCCACAACTCTGTGTTCTTCACGCCTCTGTGTTCTCCACACCTCTGTGTTCTTCACGCCTCTGTGTTCTCCACGCTTTTGTGTTCTCATCTCTGTGTTCTCCACGCTTCTGTGTTCTCCACGCTTCTGTGTTCTTTACGCTTCTGTGTTCTCCACATCTCTGTGTTCTCCACGCTTCTAAATTTCTCCACGCTTCTGTGTACAATCATGTGTTCATCTTACAATCTCTGGAAGAACACCATCCTGAATAATGGTTTTTCAGGCCTTTATAAAACAGTTGTCTGAAATATGATTGTAACCGATTGTGTAGAGTAGTACTGGGTGATTGTTCAGCAGACCAGTAGAGGCGGTAGAGACTGCTGAGTCATGTGTACAATCATGAGAGAGGAGGCAGAGATTGTTAGGTCGTGGATACAATCATGAGAGAGGCAGTAGAGATTGTTAGGTCATGAGTACAATCATGAGAGAGGCAGTGAAGATTATTGGGTCATGGGTACAATCATGAGAGAGGCAGTGAAGATTGTTGGATCATGGGTACAATCATGAAAGAGGCAGTGAAGATTGTTGGGTCATGGGTACAATCATGAAAGAGGCAGTGAAGATTATTAGGTCATTGGTACAATCATGAGAGAAGCAGTGAAGATTGTTGGGTCATGGGTACAATCATGAAACAGGCAGTGAAGATTGTTGGGTCATTGGTACAATCATGAGAGAGGCAGTGAAGCTTGTTGGGTCATGGATACAATCATGAGAGAGGCAGTAAGATTGTTGGGTCATGAGTACAATCATGGAGAGGCAGTGAAGATTTTTGGGTCATGAGTACAATCATGAGAGAGACAGTGAAGATTGTTGGGTCATGAGTACAATCATGAGAGAGGCAGTGAAGATTGTTGGGTCATTGGTACAATCATGAGAGAGGCAGTGAAGATTGTTGGGTCATTGTTACAATCATGAGAGAGGCAGTGAAGAGTGTTGGGTCATTGGTACAATCATGAGAGAGGCAGTGAAGATTGTTGGGTCATGGATACAATCATGAGAGAGGCAGTGAAGATTGTTGGGTCATGAGTACAATCATGGAGAGGCAGTGAAGATTGTTGGGTCATGAGTACAATCATGAGAGAGACAGTGAAGATTGTTGGGTCATGAGTACAATCATGAGAGAGGCAGTGAAGATTGTTGGGTCATTGGTACAATCATGAGAGAGGCAGTGAAGATTGTTGGGTCATTGGTACAATCATGAGAGAGGCAGTGAAGATTGTTGGGTCATTGGTACAATCATGAGAGAGGCAGTGAAGATTGTTGGATCATGGATATAATAATGAGAGAGGCAGTGAAGATTGTTGGGTCATGGATACAATCATGAGAGGGAGAGACAACAGGAGTCAACAATCAGAAAGTTTTAGTATTGAAATGGGAGTTAAAGTGTGAGGACACATGGAAGGGAAAAAATATATATATACGGAGAGAGACTACCAGGATAAATATTTAAGACCCGTGGGAAAATGGGTACCAAGAGCAGGGTGAGAGTCACTCTCTCACTCTAGCTCTCACTCTCTCGCTCTCCCTCTCTCTCTCTCTCTTTCTCACTCTCACTCCAACTCTTATTCTTACTCTCACTCTAACTCTCCTTCTCACTCTCACTGTCTATAATTATACTTGCTACTCCAGCTGCAGCTTCAGGTCTAGATACAGCTGACTGTCTCAGCTGCAGCAGCTTCTGCTCTCACTCTCTATAATTCTAACTCTCACAGCTGCTGTTCTCACTCTCTATAATTCTAACTCTCACAGCTGCTGCTCTCACTCTATAATTCTAACTCTCACAGCAGCTGCTCTCACTCTCTATAATTCTAACTCTCACAGCTGCTGTTCTCTCTCTATAATTCTAACTCTCACAGCAGATGTTCTCATTCTCTATAATTCTAACTCTCACAGCTGCTGTTCTCACTCTCTATAATTCTAACTCTCACAGCTGCTGCTCTCACTCTCTATAATTCTAACTCTCACAGCTGCTGTTCTCTCTCTATAATTCCAACTCTCACAGCAGCTGTTCTCATTCTCTATAATTCTAACTCTCACAGCAGCTGTTCTCACTCTATAATTCTAACTCTCACAGCAGCTGCTCTCACTCTCTATAATTCTAACTCTCACAGCAGCTGCTCTCACTCTCTATAATTCTAACTCTCACAGCAGCTGTTCTCACTCTCTATAATTCTAACTCTCACAGCAGCTGTTCTCACTCTATAATTCTAACTCTCACAGCTGCTGTTCTCTCTCTATAATTCCAACTCTCACAGCAGCTGTTCTCACTCTATAATTCTAACTCTCACAGCAGCTGTTCTCACTCTATAATTCTAACTCTCACAGCAGCTGTTCTCACTCTATAATTCTAACTCTCACAGCAGCTGTTCTCACTCTATAATTCTAACTCTCACAGCAGCTGCTCTCACTCTCTATAATTCTAACTCTCACAGCAGCTGCTCTCACTCTCTATAATTCTAACTCTCACAGCAGCTGTTCTCACTCTCTATAATTCTAACTCTCACGGGTGCTGTTCTCTCTCTATAATTCTAACTCTCACAGCTGCTGCTCTCACTCTCTATAATTCTAATTCTCACAGCTGCTGCTCTCACTCTATAATTCTAACTCTCACAGCAGCTGTTCTCACTCTCTATAATTCTAACTCTCACGGGTGCTGTTCCCTCTCTATAATTCTAACTCTCACAGCTGCTGCTCTCACTCTCTATAATTCTAACTCTCACAGCTGCTGCTCTCACTCTATAATTCTAACTCTCACAGCAGCTGTTCTCACTCTCTATAATTCTAACTCTCACAGCTGCTGTTCTCTCTCTGTAATTCTAACTCTCACAGCAGCTGTTCTCACTCTCTATAATTCTAACTCTCACAGGTGCTGTTCTCTCTCTATAATTCTAACTCTCACAGCAGCTGTTCTCACTCTCTATAATTCTAACTCTCACAGCTGCTGTTCTCACTCTCTATAATTCTAACTCTCACAGCAGCTGTTCTCACTCTATAATTCTAACTCTCACAGCTGCTGTTCTCACTCTATAATTCTAACTCTCACAGGTGCTGTTCTCACTCTCTATAATTCTAACTCTCAAAGGTGCTGTTCTCACTCTATAATTCTAACTCTCACAGCTGCTGTTCTCACTCTATAATTCTAACTCTCACAGCAGCTGTTCTCACTCTATAATTCTAACTCTCACAGGTGCTGTTCTCACTCTCTATAATTCTAACTCTCACAGGTGCTGTTCTCACTCTATAATTCTAACTCTCACAGCAGCTGGTCTTATTCTCTATAATTCTAACTCTCACAGCAGCTGTTCTCATTCTCTATAATTCTAACTCTCACAGCTGCTGTTCTCACTCTCTATAATTCTAACTCTCACATCAGCTGCTCTCACTCTCTATAATTCTAACTCTCACAGCTGCTGTTCTCACTCTCTATAATTCTAACTCTCACAGCAGCTGTTCTCACTCTATAATTCTAACTCTCACAGCTGCTGTTCTCACTCTCTATAATTCTTACTCTCACAGCAGCTGTTCTCATTCTCTATAATTCTAACTCTCACAGCAGCTGTTCTCACTCTCTATAATTCTAACTCTCACAGCAGCTGCTCTCACTCTATCATTCTAACTCTCACAGGTGCTGTTCTCACTCTCTATAATTCTAACTCTCACAGCTGCTGTTCTCAGTCTATAATTCTAACTCTCACAGCAGCTGTTCTTCTCTCTATAATTCTAACTCTCACAGCAGCTGCTCTCACTCTCTATAATTCTAACTCTCACAGCAGCTGCTCTTTTCTCTATAATTCTAACTCTCACAGCTGCTGTTCTCACTCTCTATAATTCTAACTCTCACAGCAGCTGCTCTCACTCTCTATAATTCTAACTCCAACAGCTGCTGTTCTCACTCTATAATTCTAACTCTCACAGCAGCTGCTCTCCTCTCTATAATTCTAACTCTCATAGAAGCTGCTCTCACTCTCTATAATTCTAACTCTCACAGCAGCTGCTCTCCTCTCTATAATTCTAACTCTCACAGCAGCTGGTCTCACTTTCTATAATTCTAACTTTCACAGCTGCTGCTCTCACTCTCTATAATTCTAACTCTCACAGCAGCTGCTCTCACTCTCTATAATTCTAACTCTCACAGCAGCTGTTCTCACTCTCTATAATTCTAACTTTCACAGCTGCTGCTCTCACTCTCTATAATTCTAACTCTCACAGCAGCTGGTCTCATTCTCTATAATTCTAACTCTCACAGCAGCTGGTCTCATTCTCTATAATTCTAGCTCTCACAGCTGCTGTTCTCACTCTCTATAATTCTAACTCTCACAGCAGCTGCGCTCACTCTCTATAATTCTAACTCTCACAGCAGCTGGTCTCACTCTCTATAATTCTAACTCTCACAGCTGTTGCTCTCACTCTCTATAATTCTAACTCTCGCCACCACCACCAATAAACATTATAGACGACATTGTTCATGGCTAGTGAGGCAGACAATCTTGTTAACCTTCACTCACGTTTATAACATCAAATATTTCTCCTTACACCAAATTTATCTCTCCCTCACACACTGTTTAACCTCACACTGCCTCCCCCATCTTCATCCCCTCACACTCCGTCCCCTCACCCTGCTTCCCTTGACGCTGCCCTCTCATACTGCATTCCCCTCATACTGCTTCGCCTCATTCTTACTCTCCTTATCCTGCCTCACCCCTCACTCTGCCTCCCCCTCACACTGCCTCCCCCTCACACTGCCTCCCCTCACACCATGATGACACTCTTCAAATCACTTGTTCTCCTCTCTAGCTGGAATACTGCTGTACACTAACGGCCCCTTTCAAGGCTGGCGACATTGCAGACCTGTAGAGTGTACAAAGAACTTTCACGGCACACATAAGTACGATAAAACACCTAAATTACGGGGAACGGTTGAAGGTCCTTGATCTGTATTCCCTGGAACGCAGGCGAGAGAGATATATGATAATATACACTTGGAAGGTCCTGGAGGGACTGGTACCAAACCTGCACGCGAAAATCACTCCTTATGAAAGCAAAAGACTCCCCAGGAGATGCACCATTCCCCCGATAAAAAGCACAAGTACACTGAGAGACAACACAATAAATGTCCTGGGCCCAAGACTGTTCAACTGCCTCCCAGCATACATAAGGGGGATTACCAATAGACCCCTGGCTGCTTTCTAGAAGGCACTGGACAGGCACCTAAAGTCAGTACCTGAACAACTTGGCTGTGGTTCGTACGTCAGTTTGCGTGCGGCCAGCAGTAACAGCCTGGTTGATCAGACCCTGATCCACCATAAGGCCTGGTCTCAGACCGAGCCGCAGGGGCGTTGACCCCCGAAACCCTCTCCAGGTAAACTCCAGGTAACACTGCTTCCCCTCACACTGCTTTCCCTCACACTGATTCCCCTCACACTCCTTCCCCTCACACTGCATCCCCTCACACTGCTTCCCCTCACACTACTTCCCCCCTCACACTGCTTCCCCTCACACTTCTTCCCCTCGCACTCCTTCCCCTCGCACTGCTTCCCCTCACACTGCTTCCACTCACACTGCTTTCCCTCACACTGCTTTCCCTCACACTGATTCCCTCACACTTTTTTCCCTCACACTGGATCCCCTCACACTGCTTCCCCTCACACTACTTCCCCCCTCACACTGCTTCCCCTCACACTTCTTCCCCTCGCACTCATTCCCCTCCCACTGCTTCCCCTCACACTGCTTCCTCTCACACTGTTTCCACTCACACTGCTTCCCCTCACACTGTTTACCCTCACACTGCTTCCCCTCACACTGTTTACCCTCACACTGCTTCCCCTCACACTGTTTCCCCTCACACTGCTTTTCTCACACTGTTTCCCCTCACACTGCTTCCCTTCACACTGTTTACCCTCACACTGCTTCCCCTCACACTGTTTCCCCTCACACTGCTTCTCACACTGTTTCCCTCACAATGTTTCCCCTCATACTACTTCTTCTCACACTGTTTCCCCTCACACTGCTTCCCCTCACATTGTTGCCTCTCAAGCTGTTTCACCTCACACTGCTTCCCCTCACACTGTTTCCCCTCATACTGCTTTTCACACTGCTTCCCCTCAGACTGCTTCCGCTCGCACTTCTTCCCCTTGCACTGCTTCCCCTCACCCTGCTTCCCCTCACACTGCTTCCCCTCACACTGCTTCCCCTCACACTGCTTCCCCTCACACTGCTTCCTCTCATACTGTTTCCCCTCACACTGCTTCACCTGACACTGCTTCCCCTCACACTGCTTCCCCTCACACTGCTTTCTCTCAGACTGCTTCCCTTCACACTGCTTCCCCTCACAATGCTTCTCCTCACACTGCTTCCTCTTACACTGCTTCCCCTCACACTGTTTCCTCACTCTTCTTCCTCACACTGCTTCCTCACATCTCCTAACACTGCTTCCCTCACACTGTTCCTCTACACTGTTTCCCTTCACACTGCTTCCTTACACTGCTTCCCTCACACTGCTTCCTCACCTGCTTACTCTCACACTGTTTCCCTCACAATGCTTTCCTCACACTGCTTCCCACACACTGCTTCCTTACACTGCTTCCTCACTGTTTCCTCTCTGCTTCCCTTACACTGCTTCCCTCACCCTGCTTCCTCTCACACTGCTTTCCCTCACTCTGCTTCCCCTCACACTGCTTCACCTCACACTGCTTCCCCTCACACTGCTTCCCCTCACATTTCTTCCGCTCACATTTCTTCCCCTCACACTGCTTCCTCTCACACTGCTTCCCTCGCACTGCTTCCCCACCCTGATTCCGCTCACACTGCTTCCCCCACCCTGCTTCCCCTCACACTGCTTCCCCACCCTGCTTCCGCTCACACTGCTTCCCTCACACTGCTTCCCCTCACACTGATTCCCCTCACACTGATTCCCTCACACTGATTCCCCTCACACTGATTCCCCTCACACTGATTCCCCTCACACTGTTTCCCCTCACACTGTTTCTCCTCACACTGCTTCCCCTCACATTGTTTCCTCTCACACTGCTTACGCTCGCACTTCTTCCCCTCACACTGCTTCCCCTCACACATTTTTCAGTTGCACTGCTTCCTTCACCCTGCTTCTCACACTGCTTCCCTCACTCTGCTTCCCTCACACTTCTTCCTCACACTGCTTCCCTCACACTGCTTCCCTCACACTGCTTCCCCCTACACTGCTTCCTCACACTGCTTCCCTCACTCTGCTTCCCTCACTCTGCTTCCCTCACACTGTTTCCCCTCACACTGCTTCCCCTCACTCTGCTTCCCTCACACTGCTTCCCCTCACACTGCTACCCCTAGCACTTCTTCCCTCACACTGCTTCCCTCACACTGCTTCCCTCACACTGCTTCCCCTCACACTGCTTCCCCTAGCACTTCTTCCCTCACACTGCTTCCCTTCACACTGCTTCCCCTCACTCTGCTTCCCTCACACTGCTTCCCCTTACACTGCTTCCCCTCGCACTGCTTCCCTTCACACTGCTTCCCCTCACATTTTTTCCAGTTGCACTGCTTCCCCTCACCTTGCTTCCCTCACTCTGCTTCCCCTCACACTGCTTCCCTCACACTGCTTCCCCTCACCCTGCTTCCCCTCACACTTCTTCCCCTCACACTGCTTCCCCTCGCACTGCTTCCCTTCACACTGCTTCCCCTCACACTTTTTCCAGTTGCACTGCTTCCCTTCACAATGTTTCCCCTCACACTGCTTCCCCTTACACTGCTTCCTCTCACACTGTTTCCCCCTCACACTGCTTCCTCACACTATTTCCCTCACATTTCTTGCCCTCACACTGCTTCCCTCACGCTGCTTCCCTCACACTGCTTCCTCACACTTCTTCCCCACTGCTTCCTCACACTGCTTCCCTCACCCTGCTTCCTCACACTTCTTCCCTCACACTGCTTCCTCGCACTGCTTCCTTCACACTGCTTCCTCACACTTTTCCAGTTGCACTGCTTCCTTCACATGTTTCCTCACACTGCTTCCTTACACTGCTTCCTCTCACACTGTTTCCTCACACTGCTTCCCTCACACTATTTCCCCTCACATTTCTTGCCCTCACACTGCTTCCCCTCACGCTGCTTCCCCTCACACTGCTTCCCCTCACACTTCTTCCCCTCACACTGCTTCCCCTCACACTGCTTCCCCTCACACTGATTCCCCTCACTGCTTCCCCTCACACTTCTTCCCCTCACACTGCTTCCCCTCACGCTGTTTCCTCTCACGCTGCTTCCCCTCACACTGTTTCCCCTCACACTTTTTCCCCTCACACTTCTTCCCCTCACACTGCTTCCCGTCATGTTGCTTCCTCTCATGCTGCTTCCCCTCACACTGCTTCCCCTCACACTGTTTCCCCTCACACTGCTTCCCCTTACACTGCTTCCTCTCACACTGTTTCCCCTCACACTGCTTCCCCTCATATAATGTGAAATATATGTGAAATATATGTGACATACTGACTTTAGGTATCTGTCCAGTGCCTTCTTGAAGGCAGCCATGGGTCTATTGATAATTCCTCTTTTGTCTGTTGGGAGGCTGTTGAACAGTCTTGCCCCCCTGACACTTATTGTATTGTATCTTAGTGTACTCATGGTGCCCCTGCTTTCCATAAGGGGCATGTTACACCGCCTGCCGAGTCTCTTGCTTTCATAGGGAGTGATTTCCGTGTGTAAATTTGGGACTAGTCCCTCTAGGATTTTCCGGGTGTAAATTATGAAGTATCTTTCTCGCCTGCGTTCCAGGAAGTATAAGTCAAGGGACTTCAAACGGTCCCAGTAACTGAGGTGATTTATTGTACTTACATGTGCAGTGAAAGTTCTCTGTGCTGGTTATTGTCTCTTTGGTAAGAACATTTTCAAGGTCTCTAGGTCTCTCGATCTTTCGGTCTCTAGGTCTCCAGGTCTCTCGGTCTCTAGGTTTTTCGATCTCTAGGTCTCTCAGTCTTTAGGTCTCTCGATCTCTCGGTCTCTAGGTCTCTCGATCTCTCGGTCTCTAGGCCTCTCGGTCTCTAGGTCTCCAGGTCTCTCGGTCTCTAGGTTTTTCGATCTCTAGGTCTCTCAGTCTTTAGGTATCTCGATCTCTCGGTCTCTAGGTCTCTCGATCTCTCGGTCTCTAGGTCTCTCGATCTCTCGGTCTCTAGGCCTCTCGGTATCTAGGTTTCCAGGTCTCCAGGTCTCTCAGTCTCTAGGTCTCTCGGTCACTCTGAACCGCCAGTGTTTGTTTTTGTCTTAATTTCCTTCGCTTGGGACCTCCAGGAAACTCACCCCGCCTTGTACACAGACTTTAGAGTGTGTTAACACAGACTTTACAGTGTGTGTTAACACAGACTTTACAGTGTGTGTTAACACAGACTTTACAGTGAGTGTTAACACAGACTTTACAGTGTGTGTTAACACAGACTTTACAGTGTGTGTTAACACAGACTTTACAGTGTGTGTTAACACAGACTTTTTAGTGAGTGTTAACACAGACTTTACAGTGTGTGTTAACACAGACTTTACAGTGTGTGTTAACACAGACTTTACAGTGTGTGTTAACGCAGACTTTACAGTGAGTGTTAACACAGACTTTACAGTGAGTGTTAACACAGACTTTACAGTGTGTGCTAGCACAGACTTTACAGTGAGTGTTAACACAGACTTTACAGTGAGTGTTAACACAGACTTTACAGTGAGTGTTAACACAGACTTTACAGTGAGTGTTAACACAGACTTTACAGTGTGTGTTAACACAGACTTTACAGTGTGTGTTAACACAGACTTTACAGTGTGTGTTAACACAGACTTTACAGTGAGTGTTAACACAGACTTTACAGTGAGTGTTAACACAGACTTTACAGTGAGTGTTAACACAGACTTTACAGTGTGTGTTAACACAGACTTTACAGTGTGTGTTAACACAGACTTTACAGTGTTAACACAGACTTTACAGTGAGTGTTAACACAGACTTTACAGTGAGTGTTAACACAGACTTTACAGTGTGTGTTAACACAGACTTTACAGTGAGTGTTAACAGACTTTACAGTGAGTGTTAACACAGACTTTACAGTGAGTGTTAACACCGACTTTACAGTGCACCTAGTACCATGAGCCCAGAGGTCTGAGCGAAGTCCTCAAAGATTTGTTAAGTTATACCAAGAATTAAGAAAAGATCCTGAACTTCACTTTACGAAACAGACACAACAAATGTTATAGTAATTATGGACAAGGTAGATTATAGTGGACAAACAAACTTTGATATGGAGAGAGATAATGAACTATGACTAAGTTTATAATGACTGTGAACTATGACTAAGTTTATGATGACTGTGAACTATGACTAAGTTTATAATGACTGTGAACTATGACTGTAAGTTTATGATGACTGTGAACTATGACTAAGTTTATAATGACTGTGAACTATGACTGTAAGTTTATGATGACTGAGAACTATGACTAAGTTTATAATGACTGTGAACTATGACTGTAAGTTTATGATGACTGTGAACTATGACTGTAAGTTTATAATGACTGTGAACTATGACTGTAAGTTTATGATGACTGTGAACTATGACTGTAAGTTAATGATGACTGTGAACTATGACTGTAAGTTTATGATGACTGTGAACTATGACTGTAAGTTTATAATGACTGTGAACTATGACTGTAAGTTTATAATGACTGTGAACTATGACTGTAAGTTTATAATGACTGTGAACTATGACTGTAAGTTTATAATGACTGTGAACTATGACTGTAAGTTAATGATGACTGTGAACTATGACTGTAAGTTTATAATGACTGTGAACTATGACTGTAAGTTTATGATGACTGTGAACTATGACTGTAAGTTAATGATGACTGTGAACTATGACTGTAAGTTTATGATGACTGTGAACTATGACTGTAAGTTTATAATGACTGTGAACTATGACTGTAAGTTTATAATGACTGTGAACTATGACTGTAAGTTTATGATGACTGTGAACTATGACTGTAAGTTTATGATGACTGTGAACTATGACTGTAAGTTTATAATGACTGTGAACTATGACTGTAAGTTAATGATGACTGTGAACTATGACTGTAAGTTTATAATGACTGTGAACTATGACTGTAAGTTTATGATGACTGTGAACTATGACTGTAAGTTTATGATGACTGTGAACTATGACTGTAAGTTTATAATGACTGTGAACTATGACTGTAAGTTTATGATGACTGTGAACTATGACTGTAAGTTTATAATGACTGTGAACTATGACTGTAAGTTAATGATGACTGTGAACTATGACTGTAAGTTTATAATGACTGTGAACTATGACTGTAAGTTTATGATGACTGTGAACTATGACTGTAAGTTTATGATGACTGTGAACTATGACTGTAAGTTTATGATGACTGTGAACTATGACTGTAAGTTTATAATGACTGTGAACTATGACTGTAAGTTTATAATGACTGTGAACTATGACTGTAAGTTTATGATGACTGTGAACTATGACTGTAAGTTTATAATAACTGTGAACTATGACTGTAAGTTTATGATGACTGTGAACTATGACTGTAAGTTTATAATGACTGTGAACTATGACTGTAAGTTTATAATGACTGTGAACTATGACTGTAAGTTTATAATGACTGTGAACTATGACTGTAAGTTTATAATGACTGTGAACTATGACTGTAAGTTTACAATGACTGTGACTTAATAAGGAAGACTGGTTTATAATGATGAGGTTGACTGCACCAGCAATACGCACCATAATTCCCAAGCAGTTACCCCAGTGAGGTTATTATTGACGGCGAACCTCAAGTTGTGTGGAACAACACTGGACGTCCCAGTGGTACAACCCAGAGCAACACTGGACGTGACCCACTTGCTGTCCCAGTGGTACAACCCAGAACAACACTGGACGTGACCCACTTGCTGTCCCAGTGGTACAACCCAGAACAACACAGGACGTGACACACTTGCTGTCCCAGTGGTACAACCCAGAACAACACTGGACGTGACTCACTTGCTGACCCAGTGGTACAACCCAGAACAACACTGGACGTGACCCACTTGCTGTCCCAGTGGTACAACCCAGAACAACACTGGACGTGACCCACTTGCTGCCCCAGTGGTACAACCCAGAGCAACACTGGACGTCCCAGTGGTACAACCCAGAGCAACACTGGACGTGACCCACTCCCTGACCCAGTGGTACAACCCAGAGCAACACTGGACGTGACCCACTTGCTGTCCCAGTGGTACAACCCAGAACAAAACTGGACGTGACTCACTTGCTGTCCCAGTGGTACAACCCAGAACAACACTGGACGTGACCCACTTGCTGTCCCAGTGGTACAACCCAGAGCAACACTGGACGTGACCCACTTGCTGACCCAGTGGTACAACCCAGAGCAACACTGGACGTGACCCACTCCCTGACCCAGTGGTACAACCCAGAGCAACACTGGACGTGACCCACTTGCTGACCCAGTGGTACAACCCAGAGCAACACTGGACGTGACACACTTGCTGTCCCAGTGGTACAAACCAGAACAACACTGGACGTGACCCACTTGCTGTCCCAGTGGTACAACCCAGAGCAACACTGGACGTGACCCACTCCCTGACCCAGTGGTACAACCCAGAGCAACACTGGACGTGACCCACTTGCTGACCCAGTGGTACAACCCAAAGCAACACTGGACGTGACACACTTGCTGACCCAGTGGTACAACCCAGAGCAACACTGGACGTGACACACTTGCTGTCCCAGTGGTACAACCCAGAACAACACAGGACGTGACACACTGCTGACCCAGTGGTACAACCCAGAACAACACTGGATGTGACCCACTTGTTGTCCCAGTGGTACAACACAGGACGTGACACACTTTCTGACCTAGTGGTACAACCCAGAACAACACTGGACGTGACCCACTTGCTGTCCCAGTGGTACAACACAAAACAACACAGGACGTGACACACTTGCTGTCCCAGTGGTACAACCCAGAGCAACACTGGACGTGACCCACTCCCTGACCCAGTGGTACAACCCAGAGCAACACTGGACGTGACCCACTCCCTGACCCAGTGGTAAAACCCAGAGCAACACTGGACGTGACCCACTTGCTGTCCCAGTGGTACAACCCAGAGCAACACTGGACGTGACCCACTTGCTGTCCCAGTGGTACAACCCAGAGCAACACTGGACGTGACCCACTCCCTGACCCAGTGGTACAACCCAGAGCAACACTGGACGTGACCCACTCCTGACCCAGTGGTAAAACCCAGAGCAACACTGGACGTGACCCACTTGCTGTCCCAGTGGTACAACCCAGAGCAACAATGGACGTGACCCACTTGCTTACCCAGTGGTACAACCCAGAGCAACACTGGACGTGACACACTTGCTGCCCCAGTGGTACAACCCAGAGCAACACTGGACGTGACACACTTGCTGCCCCAGTGGTACAACCCAGAGCAACACTGGACGTGACCCACTTCCTGACCCAGTGGTACAACCCAGAGCAACACTGGACGTGACCCACTTGCTGACCCAGTGGTACAACCCAGAGCAACACTGGACGTGACTCACTTGCTGACCCAGTGGTACAACCCAGAGCAACACTGGACGTGACCCACTTGCTGACCCAGTGGTACAACCCAGAGCAACACTGGACGTGACCCACTTGCTGTCCCAGTGGTACAACCCAGAGCAACACTAGACGTGACTCACTTCCTGACCCAGTGGTACAACCCAGAGCAACACTGGACGTGACCCACTTGCTGTCCCAGTGGTACAACCCAGAGCAACACTGGACGTGACCTACTTGCTGTCCCAGTGGTACAACCCAAAACAACACAGGACGTGACACACTTGCTGTCTCAGTGGTACAACACAGAACAACACAGGACGTGACACACTTGCTGACCCAGTGGTACAACCCAGAGCAACACTGGACGTGACCCACTTGCTGTCCCAGTGGTACAACCCAGAACAACACTGGACGTGACTCACTTGCTGTCCCAGTGGTACAACCCAGAGCAACACTGGACGTGACCCACTTGCTGTCCCAGTGGTACAACCCAGAGCAACACTGGACGTGACCCACTCCCTGACCCAGTGGTACAACCCAGAGCAACACTGGACGTGACCTACTTGCTGACCCAGTGGTACAACCCAGAGCAACACTGGACGTGACTCACTTGCTCACCCAGTGGTACAACCCAGAGCAACACTGGACGTGACCCACTTGCTGACCCAATGGTACAACCCAGAGCAACACTGGACGTGACCCACTTGCTGTCCCAGTGGTACAACCCAGAGCAACACTAGACGTGACCCACTTCCTGACCCAGTGGTACAACCCAGAGCAACACTGGACGTGACCCACTTGCTGTCCCAGTGGTACAACCCAGAGCAACACTGGACGTGACCCACTTGCTGTCCCAGTGGTACAACCCAAAACAACACAGGACGTGACACACTTGCTGTCCCAGTGGTACAACACAGAACAACACAGGACGTGACACACTTGCTGACCCAGTGGTACAACCCAGAGCAACACTGGACGTGACCCACTTGCTGACCCAGTGGTACAACCCAGAACAACACAGGACGTGACACACTGCTGACCCAGTGGTACAACCCAGAACAACACTGGATGTGACCCACTTGTTGTCCCAGTGGTACAACACAGGACGTGACACACTTGCTGACCCAGTGGTACAACCCAGAACAACACTGGACGTGACCCACTTGCTGACCCAGTGGTACAACCCAGAACAACACATGACGTGACACACTGCTGACCCAGTAGTACAACCCAGAACACTGGATGTGACCCACTTGTTGTCCCATGGGTACAACACAGGACGTGACACACTTGCTGACCCAGTGGTACAACCCAGAACAACACTGGACGTGACCCACTTGCTGTCCCAGTGGTACAACCCAGAACAACACAGGATGTAACCCACTTGCTGTCCCAGTGGTACAACCCAGAGCAACACTGGACGTGACCCACTTGCTGTCCTAGTGGTACAACCCAGAGCAACACTGGACGTGACCCACTTGCTGACCCAGTGGTACAACCCAGAGCAACACTGGACGTGACCCACTTGCTGTCCCAGTGGTACAACCCAGAGCAACACTGGACGTGACCCACTTGCTGACCCAGTGGTACAACCCAGAGCAACACTGGACGTGACCCACTTGATGTCCCAGTGGTACAACCCAGAACAACACTGGATGTGACCCACTTGTTGTCCCAGTGGTACAACCCAGAGCAACACTGGACGTGACTCACTTGCTGACCCAGTGGTACAACCCAGAGGTAAATACATCAACCGAGGTTGCTGGAAAGTTACACAGCCGAACAGCTATAAGAGCCAGATAGACAGCAGCTGCCGGAGTGGATAGACAGCAGCTGCCGGAGTGGATAGACAGCAGCTGCCGGAGTGGATAAATAGAAACAATAACGAAGCAGAGCACAGCACACCACCTGAGAGCTGTACAAGCCAGTCAATAACAACTCCTTGTCTCCAGGAGCTAGTCAAGCTGTGAAGGGTTCCACAATTTAATGTAATCCATCATATATCAATATACTCTCTGTCTTATTAAACGTATGAAACAATATGAAACAGAACAGACTATAAATGAGATGCCGACGGCCAAACTTTCTAAGAATTAGCAGTGACCAGTGTCTAGCGGTCAGTAACACCAGCAGCAGCAGCAGCAGCAGCAACATCAGCAGCAACAGCAGCAACAGCAGCAGCAGTAGTAACAACAGCAACAACAGCAGATGCTGCACCAACAGTAGTAGCAACAGCAGCAGCAGTAACAACAGCAGCAAAAGCTGCTGTTGCAGCACCACCACCAGCAGGCTTCTGCTGTTGCTTAACAGCAGCAGTAGTATCAACAGCAGCAACAGCAGATTCTGCAGCAACAGCAGATGCTGCAGCAACAGCAGATTCTGCAGCAACAGCAGATGCTGCAGCAACAGCAGATGCTGCAGCAACAGCAGCCTAGTATAACATAACACTGAAGAATGTGACACTTGTTCAACATTTGGGAATATTTATTGCGGAAACCTTTCGCCAGGCAGTAGCATCATCAGTCCACTACAGAGAAGAACGGTGGAAGATGAGGAGAAGTTTGAGGTAATCAGTCCCTCAGCTGGAGTCGATGTGTCCAGTCCATCAATCTTGATAAGATTGATGGACTGATTACATCGACTCCAGGTTGAGGGATTGATTATCTCAAACTCCTTCTGATCGTCAACATTCTTCTTTGTATTGGACTGATGAAGCCACTGTCTGGCGAAAATTTTCCACAATAAATATTCCCAAATGTTGAACAAGTGTCACATTCTTCAGTGTTATGTTATGCAAGTGTTGTGTCTTAATTGATCAACTTGTCGGTTCTCTGAAGCATTTATCTAATCCCATAAATGTACACACATTCCCTCTACTGGTCTCCATGAGTCAACGTCCATGACGCTGCCAACATCACGTCTTAATCTTTCCTCTTATTTTACTCTGGCATCTCTTTGCCAGACGCATCGCAAAGTGCCTTTCTAATGTGCTTATTTGTGGGTAATTTTTTTTATATAGAATAATCAGAAAAATGTACGAGGTTTCGAACCTTGGTGCTGAGACGTGGCAAGTCCGGCTGTGTACTGTGCTACGAGGCACAGCACTGGACGGTTCGAGACCCGGTCCATTGTAATGATTATTTCGACTGATATTGAGTTTAACCCAATCTACCCTTCACTAAACTAAATCAACCTAATTTAAAATAAAGCAAATACATGTTACTCCCTCCATGAAGGTTGCCACAGTTGTCATTGATCTTTATTGGACTTTACTCTCAGGTTTAATTCAATTGGAAATGTATTGACGTTGCTCCAGAGAGCTATCACTTGACAGTGTTTACTGTGTTTGCTAGTAACTCTCCTCTTGCCTCCTCTCTGACTGGCTCAAGTACTATGGTACACAACAGTCTCTGACTGTCTCAAGTACTATGGTACACAACAGTCTCTGACTGTCTCAAGTACTATGGTACACAACAGTCTCTGATTGTCTCAAGTACTATGGTACACAACAGTCTCTGACCGTCTCAAGTACTATGGTACACAACAGTCTCTGACTGTCTCAAGTACTATGGTACACAACAGTCTCTGATTGTCTCAAGTACTATAGTAAACAACAGTCTCTGACTGTCTCAAGTACTATGGTAAACAACAGTCTCTGACTGTCTCAAGTACTATGGTAAACAACAGTCTCTGACTGTCTCAAGTACTATGGTAAACAACAGTCTCTGACTGTCTCAAGTACTATGGTAAACAACAGTCTCTGACTGTCTCAAGTACTATGGTACACAACAGTCTCTGACTGTCTCAACTACTGTGGCAAACAACAGTCTCTGACTGTCTCAAGTACTATGGTACACAATAGTCTCTGATTGTCTCAAGTACTATAGTAAACAACAGTCTCTGACTGTCTCAAGTACTATGGTAAACAACAGTCTCTGACTGTCTCAACTACTGTGGTAAACAAGTCTCTAACTGTCTCAACTACTATGGTAAACAACAGTCTGACTGTCGTACTATGGTACACAACAGTCTCTGTCTCACCTACTGTGGTAAACAACAGTCTGACTGTCTCAAGTACTATGGTACACAACAGTCTCTGACTGTCTCAAGTACTATGGTACACAACAGTCTCTGACTGTCTCAAGTACTATGGTACACAACAGTCTCTGACTGTCTCAGCTACTGTGGTAAACAACAGTCTGACTGTCTCAGCTATTGTGGTAAACAACAGTCTGACTGTCTCAAGTACTATGGTACACAACAGTCTCTGACTGTCTCAAGTACTATGGTACACAACAGTCTCTGACTGTCTCAAGTACTATGGTAAACAACAGTCTCTGACTGTCTCAAGTACTATGGTACACAACAGTCTCTGACTGTCTCAAGTACTATGGTACACAACAGTCTCTGACTGTCTCAGCTACTGTGGTAAACAACAGTCTGACTGTCTCAGCTATTGTGGTAAACAACAGTCTGACTGTCTCAGCTACTGTGGTAAACAACAGTCTGACTGTCTCAGCTACTGTGGTAAACAACAGGCTGACTGTCTCAGCTACTGTGGTAAACAACAGGCTGACTGTCTCAGCTACTGTGGTAAACAACAACAGTGCTGTTACTACTCTCACACAAAATATTATTCATCCTCTCTACATTTCTATCTGCTGTGTCAGAAAGACAATATTATTATTATTATTATTATTATTATTAGTAGTAGTAGTAGTAGTAGTAGTAGTAGTAGTAGTAGTAGTAGTAGTAGTATTTATATTATTATTATTATTATTATTATTATTATTATTATTATTATTATTATCATTTATATTATTATTAATATTATCATATTTATTATTATTATTATTATTATTATTATTATTATTATTATTATTATTACTATTATTATACCTTGAGAGCGCCTGTTCCGATAGGCTTCAAATTTTCGGTGTTGGTGTAGTGTATTTAAGTTGAGGTTGATGCAAGTGCCGTCATGTGCTGGTGGCTTCTGGTCACTGTTAATACAGACACTTACTGATCTAAGTTTGCGTATAACAACTTAAGAAAGCTCTTGTGATCGAGCCTCAACACTGATGTATCTTACTGAGAAGAAACTTAAATTGTGTATTAGAATTTGAAGGTTCCAATTTCCCAATTTTGTTTTGAAATTGAGATTTTTTCTTGAAATAACTTTATTACGCTTGTTCAGTCGTCAACATCTATATTTTTATATTCTTTTACTTCTAGTCTTTCCCATAGTTTATTTTCTTTGCTTCAATAGATTTTCTTTTACATTTTCCAGCAAATATGTATATAACCGATTGTATATTGTTGCAGTCAGGGTATTGTGGCTTTTTTGTGTTTTATAAGTGAATGTTTGTTTCTTTCATGACATAATTAAAGTAACAGGTCCAAGACCGACTGAATAAAACATCAGTAATGTACTAAGTAACACAGTTCCTGACCCACGACTCCATGCACTAATGCACGAAGTGTCCATGGACACAATGGAGGCAATTGTATGTACAAACGTTGACAAACAGACGTTGCAAACTCTCTCCTAGTCCACACTTTCCTTCCAACAAAACCGCTGTTTTTCATTAACCCGAGGTGTTGCAGAGTGTTCAAATCCTGCAAGCCGATGTAGTCCAAGAGTAATACAGAACTGTCAGTTCTGCAGACGGGACGTCAAATATGCAAGGTTAGTATTGTTAATCCTACAGTCGGGGCATAAAATATGCAAGGTCAGTATACAGTTTCTCTGTGTAGTTGTCCTCAGTCTCTGGGACTAATTTATGTTTGTTGCTGTGTACACATAGTGTATTTAGTTTTGTCAGACATTGTAAACACCATTACAACGAGTACTTCCCTCTTCACCTTACTGAACGATGTTACAGAATTAATTAGGAACCCTTAAAAACGAATGAATATACGGAAAGATGTCAGTCATGACTCATACAAACCTACGAATATAAGGGAAGATGTCAGTCACGTCTCATACAAACCTACGAATATAAGGGAAGATGTCAGTCAGGACTTATACAAACCTACGAATATAAGGGAAGATGTCAGTCAGGACTCATACAAACCTACGAATATAAGGGAAGATGTCAGTCACGTCTCATACAAACCTACGAATATAAGGGAAGATGTCAGTCACGACTCATACAAACCTACGAATATAAGGGAAGATGTCAGTCAGGAGAGTGATCAGTGAAAGTTGCGGATCATTGTTCAGACTCTGTCGTTATCTATAGATTAGTTAAGAAAAAAGTATTGCATTGTACATTGATGTTATAATCACGTTGGTAAACAATCAACAACACTCAAATATGAACTTTGATATAGACGAAAAAGTGACAGGAATCAGAGAAGAGTTGATAAAATACGAGACCATTATAACAGCACAAACTTTCTTGTGGATATTTGAGATGACATCACCTTTGTTAGAATATCTACAAAGAAGTTGTAGGTATATCTTTAAAGTTGTATTATGTATGTCTTTAAAGTTGTATTATGTATATATTTAAAGTTCATGAGGTGGTATGTAGAACATATGAATAACTCAAAAAGTGGAGAGGAGATTTTGACTCCATTCAAAATGCTGAGGACAAATTAGTAGTTCGAGTCTGTGAAAATTTTAAGAAACGCGCAAAGTGAAAGTCATGTCAGGTGAGAAAGTGCAAGATAAACTTATCACAGAAGTCATGTCAAATGCATGATAAAGTTATCATTGACGTCAAGTGTAAGATAAAGTTATTGAAGTCATGTTAAGGGAAAAATAAAGTTTTCAATGAAGTCATGTCAAGTGTAAAATAAAGTTGACACTAAAGTCATGTTAAGGACAAGATAAAATCATTGAAGTCATGTCAAGTACAAGATAAAGTTATCATTGAAGTCATGTCAAGTGTAGGATAAGGTTATTGAAGTCATGTCAATGAAGTCATGTCAAATGCAAGATAAAGCTATCACTGAAGTCATGTCAGGTGAAAGATAAACTTATCATTAAAATCATGTCAAACACAAGATACAGTTTTCATTGAAGTCACGTCAGGTGAAAGATAGTTACTACTGAAATCATGTCATGTGCAACATAAAGTTGTCATTAAAGTCATGTCAAGTGTAAGATAAAGTTATCATTAATTAAAGTCATGTCAAGTGTAAGAAAGTTATCATTAATTAAACTCATGTCAAGTGTAAGATAAAGTTATCATTAATTAAAGTCATGTCAAGTGTAAGATAAAGTTATCATTAATTAAAGTCATGTCAAGTGTAAGACAAAGTTATCATTAATTAAAGTCATGTCAAGTGTAAGACAAAGTTATCATTAATTAAAGTCATGTCAAGTGTAAGATAAAGTTATCATTAGTCATAACATCAAACTCACAAAGTTATCATGAAGGTAGTCATCAAGGTAGTCATCAAGGTAGTCATCAAGGTAGTCATCAAAGTAGTCATCAAGGTAGTTATCAAGGTAGTCATCAAGGTAGTCATCAAGGTAGTCATCAAGGTAGTCATCAAGGTAGTTATCAAGGTAGTCATCAAGGTAGTCATCAAGGTAGTCATCAAGGTAGTCATCAAGGTAGTCATGAAGGTAGTTATCAAGGTAGTCATCAAGGTAGTCATCAAGGTAGTCATCAAGGTAGTTATCAAGGTAGTCATCAAGGTAGTCATCAAGGTAGTCATCAAGGTAGTCTTCAAGGTAGTCATCAAGAGAATGATTCACTGTTGTCAAGTCAGTCATAAAAACTCTACACTGAGTTCACTTGTCTCAACTTTTAGAAAGTTTTAAGATATTGTAAACCATGAACCTCAAGTTCCAGCACTAGAACGTGAACCTCAAGTTCCAGCACTGGAACATGAACCTCAAGTTCCAGCACTGGAACATGAACCTCAAGTTCCAGCACTGGAACATAAACCTCAAGTTCCAGCACTGGAACATGAACCTCAAGTTCCAGCACTGGAACATGAACCTCAAGTTCCAGCACTGGAACATGAACCTCAAGTTCCAGCACTAGAACGTGAACCTCAAGTTCCAGCACTGGAACATGAACCTCAAGTTCCAGCACTGGAACATGAACCTCAAGTTCCAGCACTGAAACATGAACCTCAAGTTCCAGCACTGGAACATGAACCTCAATTTCCAGCACTGAAACATGAACCTCAAGTTCCATCACTAGAACATGAACCTCAAGTTCCAGCACTGGAACATGAACCTCAAGTCCCAGCACTGGAACATGAACCTCAAGTCCTAGCACTGGAACATGAACCTCAAGTTCCAGCACTGGAACATGAACCTCAAGTTCCAGCACTGGAACATGAACCTCAAGTTCCAGCACTGGAACATGAACCTCAAGTTTCAGCACTGGAACATGAACCTCAAGTCCCAGCACTAAAACAAGAATCTCAAGTTCCAGCACTGGAACATGAACCTCAAGTTCCAGCACTGGAACATAAACCTCAAGTTTCAGCACTGGAACATGAACCTCAAGTTCCAGCACTGGAACATGAACCTCAAGTTCCAGCACTGCAACATGAACCACAAGTTCCCGCACTGGAACATGAACCTCAAGTTCCAGCACTGGAACATGAACCTCAAGTTACAGCACTGGAACATGAACCTCAAGTTCCAGCACTGGAACATGAACCTCAAGTTCCAGCACTGGAACATGAACCTCAAGTTCCAGCACTGGAACATGAACCTCAAGTTCCATCACTGGAACATGAACCTCAAGTTCCAGCACTGGAACATGAACCTCAAGTTCCAGCACTGGAACATGAACCTCAAGTTCCAGCACTGGAACATGAAGCACAAGTTCCAGCACTGGAACATGAACCTCAAGTTCCAGCACTGGGACATGAACCTCACGTTCCGGCACTGGAACATAAACCTTAAGTTTCAGCACTGGAACATGAACCTCAAGTTCCAGCACTGGAACATGAACCTCAAGTTCCAGCACTGGAACATGAACCTCAAGTTTCAGCACTGGAACATGAACCTCAAGTTCCAGCACTGGAACATGAACCTCAAGTTACAGCACTGGAACATGAACCTCAAGTTCCAGCACTGGAACATGAACCTCAAGTTCCAGCACTGGAACATGAACCTCAAGTTCCAGCACTGGAACATGAACCTCAAGTTCCAGCACTGGAACATGAACCTCAAGTTCCAGCACTGGAACATGAACCTCAAGTTCCAGCACTGGAACATGAACCTCAAGTTCCAGCACTGGAACATGAACCTCAAGTTCCAGCACTGGAACATGAACCTCAAGTTCCAGCACTGAAACATGAACCTCAAGTTCCAGCACTGGAACATGAACCTCAAGTTCCAGCACTGGAACATGAACCTCAAGTTACAGCACTGAAACATGAACCTCAAGTTCCAGCACTTGAACATGAACCTCAAGTTCCAGCACTGGAACATGAACCTCAAGTTCCAGCACTGGAACATGAACCTCAAGTTCCAGCACTGGAACATGAACCACAAGTTCCAGCACTGGAACATGAACCTCAAGTTCCAGCACTGGAACATGAACCTCAAGTTCCGGCACTGGGACATGAACCTCAAGTTCCAGCACTGGAACATGAACCTCAAGTTCCAGCACTGGAACATGAACCTCAAGTTCCAGCACTGGAACATGAACCTCAAGTTCCAGCACTGGAACATGAACCTCAAGTTCCAGCACTGGAACATGAACCTCAAGTTCCAGCACTGGAACATGAACCTCAAGTTCCAGCACTGGAACATGAACCTCAAGTTACAGCACTGGAACATGAACCTCAAGTTCCGGCACTGGAACATGAACCTCAAGTTCCAGCACTGGAACATGAACCTCAAGTTCCAGCACTGGAACATGAACCTCAAGTACCAACACTGGAAGATGAATCTCAAGTTCCAGCACTGGAACACGAACCTCAAGTTCCAGCACTGGAACATGAACCTCAAGTTCCAGCACTGGAACATGAACCTCAAGTTCCAGCACTGGAACATGAACCTCAAGTCCCAGCACTGGAGCATGAACCTCAAGTTACAGACCTGAATTAATAAGATTAAATTTATATTGAAAGAAACTAAGTGAGAACATCAAGACTAGAAGTATGTAGTAGTAGTAGTAGTAGTAGTACTAGTAATAGTAGTAGTACTAGTAATAGCAGTAGTAATAGTAATAGTAGTACTAGTAATAGTAGTAGTACTAGTAATAGTAGTAGTAATAGTAGTAGTACTAGTAATAGTAGTAGTACTAGTAATAGTAGCAGTAGTAGTACTAGTAATAGTAGTAGTAATAGTAGTAGTACTAGTAATAGTAGTAGTACTAGTAATAGTAGTAGTACTAGTAATAGTAGTAGTAATAGTAGTAGCAGTAGTAGTAGTAGTAATTGTAGTAGTATTATTAATAATAGTAGTAATAGTAGTAGTTATTGAGCATGTAAGAACTACGTTAGTTGTTGCTACCTCATTCTACGTCGTTACTGAGCATGTAGGAACTACGTTAGTTGTTGCTGCCTCATTCTACGTCGTTACTGAGCATGTAGGAACTACGTTAGTTGTTGCTACCTCATTCTACGTCGTTACTGAGCATGTAGGAACTACGTTAGTTGTTGCTGCCTCATTCTACGTCGTTACTGAGCATGTAGGAACTACGTTAGTTGTTGCTACCTCATTCTACGTCGTTACTGAGCATGTAGGAACTACGTTAGTTGTTGCTGCCTCATTCTACGTCGTTACTGAGCATGTAGGAACTACGTTAGTTGTTGCTGCCTCATTCTACGTCGTTACTGAGCATGTAGGAACTACGTTAGTTGTTGCTGCCTCATTCTACGTCGTTACTGAGCATGTAAGAACTACGTTAGTTGTTGCTGCCTCATTCTACGTCGTTACTGAGCATGTAGGAACTACGTTAGTTGTTGCTGCCTCATTCTACGTCGTTACTGACCATGTAGGAACTACGTTAGTTGTTTCTGCCTCATTCTACGTCGTTACTGAGCATGTAGGAACTACGTTAGTTGTTGCTGCCTCATTCTACGTCGTTATTGAGCATGTAGTAACTACGTTAGTTGTTGCTCCCTCATTCTACGTCGTTACTGAGCAAGTAGGAACTACGTTAGTTGTTGCTGCCTCATTCTACGTCGTTACTGAGCATGTAGGAACTACGTTAGTTGTTGCTGCCTCATTCTACGTCGTTACTGAGCATGTAGGAACTACGTTAGTTGTTGCTGCCTCATTCTACGTCGTTACTGAGCATGTAGGAACTACGTTAGTTGTTGCTGCCTCATTCTACGTCGTTACTGAGCATGTATGAACTACGTTAGTTGTTGCTGCCTCATTCTACGTCGTTACTGAGCATGTATGAACTACGTTAGTTGTTGCTGCCTCGTTCTACGTCGTTACTGAGCATGTAGGAACTACGTTAGTTGTTGCTGCCTCATTCTACGTCGTTACTGAGCATGTAGGAACTACGTTAGTTGTTGCTGCCTCATTCTACGTCGTTACTGAGCATGTATGAACTACGTTAGTTGTTGCTGCCTCATTCTACGTCGTTACTGAGCATGTATGAACTACGTTAGTTGTTGCTGCCTCGTTCTACGTCGTTACTGAGCATGTAGGAACTACGTTAGTTGTTGCTGCCTCATTCTACGTCGTTACTGAGCATGTATGAACTACGTTAGTTGTTGCTGCCTCATTCTACGTCGTTACTGAGCATGTATGAACTACGTTAGTTGTTGCTGCCTCGTTCTACGTCGTTACTGAGCATGTAGGAACTACGTTAGTTGTTGCTGCCTCATTCTACGTCGTTACTGAGCATGTATGAACTACGTTAGTTGTTGCTGCCTCGTTCTACGTCGTTACTGAGCATGTATGAACTACGTTAGTTGTTGCTGCCTCATTCTACGTCGTTACTGAGCATGTATGAACTACGTTAGTTGTTGCTACCTCATTCTAAGTCGTTACTGAGCATGTAGGAACTACGTTAGTTGTTGCTGCCTCATTCTAAGTCGTTACTGAGCATGTAGGAACTACGTTAGTTGTTGCTACCTCATTCTACATCGTTACTGAGCATGTAGGAACTACGTTAGTTGTTGCTGCCTCATTCTACGTCGTTACTGAGCATGTAAGAACTACGTTAGTTTTTGCTGCCTCATTCTACGTCGTTATTGAGCATGTAGGAACTACGTTAGTTGTTGCTGTCTCATTCTACGTCGTTACTGAGCATGTAGGAACTACGTTAGTTGTTGCTGCCTCATTCTAAGTCGTTACTGAGCATGTAGGAACTACGTTAGTTGTTGCTGCCTCATTCTACATCGTTACTGAGCATGTAGGAACTACGTTAGTTGTTGCTGTCTCATTCTAAGTCGTTACTGAGCATGTAGGAACTACGTTAGTTGTTGCTGCCTCATTCTACATCGTTACTGAGCATGTAGGAACTACGTTAGTTGTTGCTGCCTCATTCTACGTCGTTACTGAGCATGTAGGAACTACGTTAGTTGTTGCTGCCTCATTCTAAGTCGTTACTGAGCATGTAGGAACTACGTTAGTTGTTGCTGCCTCATTCTACGTCGTTACTGAGCATGTAGGAACTACGTTAGTTGTTGCTGCCTCATTCTACGTCGTTACTGAGCATGTAGGAACTGCGTTAGTTGTTGCTGCCTCATTCTACGTCGTTACTGAGCATGTAGGAACTGCGTTAGTTGTTGCTACCTCATTCTACATCGTTACTGAGCATTTAGGAACTACGTTAGTTGTTGTTGCCTCATTCTACGTCGTTACTGAGCATGTAAGAACTACGTTAGTTATTGCTGCCTCATTCTACGTCGTTACTGAGCATGTAGGAACTACGTTAGTTGTTGCTACCTCATTCTACGTCGTTACTGACCATGTAGGAACTACTTTAGTTGTTGCTGCCTCATTCTACGTCGTTACTGAGCATGTAGGAACTGCGTTAGTTGTTGCTACCTCATTCTACATCGTTACTGAGCATGTAGGAACTACGTTAGTTGTTGCTGCCTCATTCTACGTCGTTACTGAGCATGTAAGAACTACGTTAGTTGTTGCTGCCTCGTTCTACGTCGTTACAATTAGTGACTGATGTTTCTCATACTACTGTTCTGGCATACAAGAACTCGCACTGTCCATCACATAAGTCGACCATCAGAGAAGTTCATCTACATTAAATTAGATCAAGAAGTGACTAACCACAACCCAGGATCACTTGGCTTCTTTCACTCTCATGACAGTAGAAGTATACTTCCTCATGAACCTTCACGCAAACGAAGCTTTTACAAAACTGCTGAAACAATTAGACTACTGAGAAATCTTCTCACTTTATAAGGTAAAGAGTAAACATTATAATTAATAAATCGTAATTAACTGTTTTGTTGCGAATTGTTCAGTTGGAACTTTTAATATTTCCACGTAAAAAGTGTACAACATTATATCACTACGGACAAAACATTTATTTCGGTCCCAGATAAAGTTAAATAATAAAAACATGGGGGGGGGGAAGTGGGTAGTTTGATGTGGATATCAGAGACGAAATTTAGCCCCAGTCCTTCCCTGACACTGTCCAGTATGTTGGACACTGTCCAGTATGTGGGACACTGTCCAGTATGTGGGACACTGTCCAGTATGTGGGACACTGTCCAGTATGTGAGACACTGTCCAGTATGTGGGACACTGTCCAGTATGTGGGACACTGTCCAGTATGTGGGACACTGTCCAGTATGTGGGACACTGTCCAGTATGTGGGACAGTGTCCAGTATGTGGGACACTGTCCAGTATGTGGGACAGTGTCCAGTATGTGGGACACTGTCCAGTATGTGAGACACTGTCCAGTATGTGAGACACTGTCCAGTATGTGAGACACTGTCCAGTATGTGAGACACTGTCCAGTATGTGGGACAGTGTCCAGTATGTGGGACAGTGTCCAGTATGTGGGACACTGTCCAGTATGTGGGACAGTGTCCAGTATGTGAGACACTGTCCAGTATGTGAGACACTGTCCAGTATGTGAGACACTGTCCAGTATGTGGGACAGTGTCCAGTATGTGGGACAGTGTCCAGTATGTGGGACACTGTCCAGTATGTGAGACAATGTCCAGTATGTGAGACACTGTCCAGTATGTGAGACACTGTCCAGTATGTGGGACACTGTCCAGTATGTGGGACACTGTCCAGTATGTGAGACACTGTCCAGTATGTGGGACACTGTCCAGTATGTGGGACACTGTCCAGTATGTGGGACACTGTCCAGTATGTGGGACACTGTCCAGTATGTGGGACACTGTCCAGTATGTGGGACACTGTCCAGTATGTGGGACACTGTCCAGTATGTGGGACACTGTCCAGTATGTGGGACAGTCCAGTATGTGGGACACTGTCCAGTATGTGGGACACTGTCTAGTATGTAGGACACTGTCCAGTATGTGGGACACTGTCTAGTATGTGGGACACTGTCTAGTATGTGGGACACTGTCTAGTATGTGGGACACTGTCCAGTATGTGGGACACTGTCCAGTATGTGGGACACTGTCCAGTATGTGAGACACTGTCCAGTATTTGGGACACTGTCTAGTATGTGGGACACTGTCCAGTATGTGGGACACTGTCCAGTATGTGAGACACTGTCCAGTATGTGAGACACTGTCCAGTATGTGGGACACTGTCCAGTATGTGGGACACTGTCCAGTATGTGGGACACTGTCCAGTATGTGGGACATTGTCCAGTATGTGGGACACTGTCCAGTATGTGGGACACTGTCCAGTATGTGAGAAACTGTCCAGTATGTGGGACACTGTCCAGTATGTGGGACACTGTCTAGTATGTGGGACACTGTCTAGTATGTGGGACACTGTCCAGTATGTGGGACACTGTCCAGTATGTGGGACACTGTCCAGTATGTGTGACACTGTCCAGTATGTGGGACACTGTCCAGTATGTGGGGCACTGTCCAGTATGTGGGACACTGTCCAGTATGTGGGACACTGTCCAGTATGTGGGACACTGTCCAGTATGTGGGACACTGTCCAGTATGTGAGACACTGTCCAGTATGTGGGACACTGTCCAGTATGTGGGACACTGTCCAGTATGTGGGACACTGTCCAGTATGTGAGACACTGTCCAGTATGTGGGACACTGTCCAGTATGTGGGACACTGTCCAGTATGTGGGACACTGTCCAGTATGTGGACACTGTCCAGTATGTGAGACACTGTCCAGTATGTGGGACACTGTCCAGTATGTGGAAACTGTCCAGTATGTGGGACACTGTCCAGTATGTGAGACACTGTCCAGTATGTGGGACACTGTCCAGTATGTGGGACACTGTCTAGTATGTGGGACACTGTCTAGTATGTGGGACACTGTCCAGTATGTGGGACACTGTCTAGTATGTGGGACACTGTCCAGTATGTGAGACACTGTCCAGTATGTGGGACACTGTCCAGTATGTGGGACACTGTCTAGTATGTGGGACACTGTCCAGTATGTGGGACACTGTCCAGTATGTGGGACACTGTCTAGTATGTGGGACACTGTCCAGTATGTGAGACACTGTCAGTATGTGGGACACTGTCCAGTATGTGGGACACTGTCTAGTATGTGGGACACTGTCCAGTATGTGAGACACTGTCCAGTATGTGGGACACTGTCCAGTATGTGGGACACTGTCCAGTATGTGAGACACTGTCCAGTATGTGGGACACTGTCCAGTATGTGGGACACTGTCTAGTATGTGGGACACTGTCCAGTATGTGGGACACTGTCTAGTATGTGGGACACTGTCCAGTATGTGGGACACTGTCCAGTATGTGGGACACTGTCCAGTATGTGAGACAGTGTCCAGTATGTGGGACACTGTCCAGTATGTGGGACACTGTCCAGTATGTGGACACTGTCAGTATGTGGACACTGTCTAGTATGTGGGACACTGTCCAGTATGTGGGACACTGTCCAGTATGTGGGACACTGTCCAGTATGTGGGACACTGTCCAGTATGTGGGACACTGTCCAGTATGTGGGACACTGTCTAGTATGTGGGACACTGTCCAGTATGTGGGACACTGTCCAGTATGTGGACACTGTCCAGTATGTGGGACACTGTCCAGTATGTGGGACACTGTCTAGTATGTGGGACACTGTCTAGTATGTGGGACACTGTCCAGTATGTGGGACACTGTCCAGTATGTGAGACAGTGTCCAGTATGTGGGACACTGTCCAGTATGTGGGACACTGTCCAGTATGTGAGACACTGTCTAGCATGTGGTACACTGTCCAGCATATGGGACATTGTCCAGCATGTGGGACACTGTCCAGTATGTGGGACACTGTCCAGTATGTGGGACACTGTCCAGTATGTGGGACACTGTCCAGTATGTGGGACACTGTCCAGTATGTGGGACACTGTCCAGTATGTGAGACACTGTCCAGCATGTGGGACACTGTCCAGTATGTGGGACACTGTCCAGTATGTGGGACACTGTCCAGTATGTGGGACACTGTCCAGTATGTGGGACACTGTCCAGTATGTGGGACACTGTCCAGTATGTGGGACACTGTCCAGTATGTGGGACACTGTCCAGTATGTAAGACACTGTCCGGTATGGAAGACATTGTCCAGTATGTGAGACACTGTCCAGTATGTAAGACACTGTCCGGTATGGAAGACATTGTCCAGTATGTGAGACACTGTCCAGTATGTAAGACACTGTCCAGTATGTGATACACTGTCCAGTATGTAAGACACTGTCCAGTATGTAAGACACTGTCCGGTATGGAAGACATTGTCCAGTATGTGAGACACTGTCCAGTATGTAAGACACTGTCCAATATGTAAGACACTGTCCAGTATGTGAGACACTGTCCAGTATGTGAGACACTGTCCAGTATGTAAGACACTGTCCAGTATGTAAGACACTGTCCAGTATGTGAGACACTGTCCAGTATGTGAGACACTGTCCAGTATGTGAGACACTGTCCAGTATGTGAGACACTGTCCAGTATGTAAGACACTGTCCAGTATGTAAGACACTGTCCAGTATGTGGGACACTGTCCAGTATGTGGGACACTGTCCAGTATGTGGGACACTGTCCAGTATGTGGGACACAGTCCAGTATGTGGGACACTGTCCAGTATGTGGGACACTGTCTAGTATGTGGGACACTGTCCAGTATGTAAGACACTGTCCGGTATGGAAGACATTGTCCAGTATGTGAGACACTGTCCAGTATGTAAGACACTGTCCAGTATGTTAGTTACCATTTTGTCCTAGGCACATGTCAATTAGACACTAGGCCTGTTGTATATATTTGTGTGTGTATGTGTATGTAAGGAAACACTTCGAAATGTTTCTGCCCCACCGGGAATTGAACCCGGCCCCTCCGTGCGTGAAGCAAGAGCTTTACCCACTGGGCCACCGGGGGATACACTGTCCAGTATGTAAGACACTGTCCAGTATGTAAGACACTGTCCGGTATGGAAGACATTGTCCAGTATGTGAGACACTGTCCAGTATGAAAGACACTGTCCAGTATGTAAGACACTGTCCAGTATGTGAGACACTGTCCAGTATGTGAGACACTGTCCAGTATGTAAGACACTGTCCAGTATGTAAGACACTGTCCAGTATGTGAGACACTGTCCAGTATGTGAGACACTGTCCAGTATGTAAGACACCCTCCAGTATGTGAGACACTGTCCAGTATGTGAGACACTGTCCAGTATGTGAGACACTGTCCAGTATGTGAGACACTGTCCAGTATGTAAGACACTGTCCAGTGTGTAAGACAGTGTCCAGTATGTAAGACACTGTCCAGTATGTAAGACACTGTCCAGTATGTAAGACACTGTCCAGTATGTAAGACACTGTCCAGTATGTAAGACACTGTCCAGTATGTAAGACACTGTCCAGTATGTAAGACACTGTCCAGTATGTGAGACAGTGTCCAGTATGTAAGACACTGTCCAGTATGTAAGACACTGTCCAGTATGTAAGACACTGTCCAGTATGTAAGACACTGTCCAGTATGTGAGACACTGTCCAGTATGTAAGACACTGTCCAGTATGTGAGACAGTGTCCAGTATGTAAGACACTGTCCAGTATGTAAGACATTGTCCAGTATGTGAGACACTGTCCAGTATGTAAGACACTGTCCAGTATGTAAGACACTGTCCAGTATGTAAGACACTGTCCAGTATGTAAGACACTGTCCAGTGAAGCAAAACATCCAGAGAAAAGTAAGGCACAATACAGTAAGGCACAATACAGTAAGGCACAATACAGTAAGGCACAATACAGTAATGAACAATACAGTAAGGCACAATACAGTAAGGCACAATACAGTAAGGCACAATACAGTAAGGCACAATACAGTAAGGCACAATACAGTAAGGCACAATACAGTAAGGCACAATACAGTAAGGCACAATACAGTAAGGCACAATACAGTAAGGCACAATACAGTAAGGCTCAATACAGTAATGCACAATACAGTAATGCACAATACAGTAAGGCACAATACAGTAAGGCACAATACAGTAAGGCACAATACAGTAAGGCACAATACAGTATGGCACAATACAGTAAGGCACAATACAGTATGGCACAATACAGTAAGGCACAATACAGTATGGCACAATACAGTAAGGCACAATACAGTCTCAGTGTTTATGTCAACTGTACATGTAAATATGACATTAATTAGTGGCAGGGTATTAACTGTAACTGATGACTGTGATTTGTTGAAATTGCTTTTCGGTAATGACTTTATGGGAAATATTATATGTCAATCAAATCTGTATGTCCAGCAGAAGAAAAAAAAACATCACTCATCTTGACGAAAAAGTGAATTATTGGTCACTTTTTGAGCTTTTCTTCTCCCTGGATATACTAAGTACGTAAACAAACAGCTCTGTTGGTCAAGAGAAGATGACAGACCCTGTGTCTGGTCAGACACAATATGCTGCAGGAGTTCTGAATCACTCGTCCCTCCCAACGATCGTCCAAATTAAATCAGTTGTGTGTTAGATCATCCTGGCCAAATATTTCTTGCTCATGATGTACTGGAAAAGTATCTGTCAACTGACGAGTCTCTGATACCACTCTACTGACTGACATCAAGTATCTGTCAACTGACGAGTGTCTGATACCACTCTACTGACTGGCATCAAGTATCTGTCAACTGACGAGTGTCTGATACCAATCTACTGACTGGCATCAAGTATCTGTCAACTGACGAGTCTCTGATACCACTCTACTGACTGGCATCAAGTATCTGTCAACTGACGAGTGTCTGATACCACTCTACTGACTGGCATCAAGTATCTGTCAACTGACGAGTCTCTGATACCACTCTACTGACTGACATCAAGTATCTGTCAACTGACGAGTCTCTGATACCACTCTACTGACTGCCATCAAGTATCTGTCAACTGACGAGTGTCTGATACCACTCTACTGACTGGCATCAAGTATCTGTCAACTGACGAGTGTCTGATACCAATCTACTGACTGGCATCAAGTATCTGTCAACTGACGAGTCTCTGATACCACTCTACTGACTGGCATCAAGTATCTGTCAACTGACGAGTGTCTGATACCAATCTACTGACTGGCATCAAGTATCTGTCAACTGACGAGTCTCTGATACCACTCTACTGACTGGCATCAAGTATCTGTCAACTGACCAGCCTCTGCTACCACTCTACTGACTGGCATCAAGTATCTGTCAACTGACCAGTCTCTGATACCACTCTTCTGACTGGCATCAAGTATCTGTCAACTGACGAGTGTCTGATACCACTCTACTGACTGGCATCAAGTATCTGTCAACTGACCAGTCTCTACTACCACTCTACTGACTGGCATCAAGTATCTGTCAACTGACCAGTCTCTGCTACCACTCTACTGACTGGCATCAAGTATCTGTCAACTGACCAGTCTCTACTACCACTCTACTGACTGGCATCAAGTATCTGTCAACTGACCAGTCTCTGCTACCACTCTACTGACTGGCATCAAGTATCTGTCAACTGACCAGTCTCTACTACCACTCTTCTGACTGGCATCAAGTATCTGTCAACTGACGAGTGTCTGATACCACTCTACTGACTGGCATCAAGTATCTGTCAACTGACGAGTGTCTGATACCAATCTACTGACTGGCATCAAGTATCTGTCAACTGACGAGTCTCTTATACCACTCTACTGACTGGTATCACGCAACTTACCAAAGGAAAACCTATAAGGTTGGACTACAAAAACTAGGCATTATGTGTTTGTACTCAACACAAGTAAGGATTCACACTGTACATGGCTACATCTGAAAGTAATATTTTGTGTCCTGGATACTGGGCAGAAAAAGTGAACAAAGTTTTCAGAAAGGTAAATATTCACAAAAATGTAAATTTGTACTGACTTTACTTCACATTTATTTCACCGGTTTTACAGATTTTGTATTTTTTTTTTGCATGTCACTTACCTGGCTAGTAATTAATAATATTCAGTACAGTTACTGATTAGTATTAGAAGGGACACATATTAGTATTAGAAGGGACACATATTAGTATTAGAAGGGACACATATTAGTATTAGAAGGGACACATATTAGTATTAGAAGGGACACATATTAGTATTAGAAGGGACACATATTAGTATTAGAAGGGACACATATTAGTATTAGAAGGGACACATATTTTGTGATAAATATGCATCAGGAAGTGTAAATTTTGTTGCTCCAAATGTTTAGTCATATATAGAGCACCTTATATATAGAGCACCTTATATAGAGAGTACCTTATATATAGAGCACCTTATATATAGAGCACCTTATATATAGAGCACCTTATATAGAGAGCACCTTATATAGAGAGTACTTTATATATAGAGAAACTTATATATAGAGCACCTTATATAGAGAGCACCTTATATATAGAGAAACTTATATATAGAGCACCTTATATAGAGAGCACCTTATATAGAGAGTACCTTATATATAGAGAACGTTATATATAGAGTACTTTATATCTCATATATTTATAATGGTAAGCTTCATATTCTTCAAGGAGTCTCTGTTAACCATGCTATGAAAACATGTCAATATATAATTAATTCCCATGAAAAAAAATTCCATTAATGAATTAATAGTTGATATATCTTATGACATGGATGTTACAGTACAACCTTAATAACATCTACAGTAATTAAATGGTACGTGGTAATACAAAGTTCTTTTTTAATAACACTATTGTATTATATGTAGTGTACTAATAGTTATGTTTTTGAGTAGAGTAGCTGGTTTTAATTTTATAATTATTAATTTAATGTCAGGTCTAGCTATTTGTGAGAGTGGTGAAGAAGTGGCCAGTCGAAGAAGTTACAGTTCAGCGACCTACTGTGACTAAGTCCCACTTACCTCACAGAAATTACTTGCAGGTATTAATTCAGGTAATACCCTGTAAATCTCATGCAGGTGATTTGCTCACATAATAATAATAATAATAATAATAATAATAATAATAATAATAATAATAATAATAATAATAATAATAATAATAATAATAATAATAATAATAATAATAATAATAATAATAATAATAATAATAATAATAATATTAATAATAATAATAATAATAATTAATAATAATAATAATAATAATAATAATAATAATAATAATAATAATAATAATAATAATAATAATAATAATAATTTTCACAGTGGGCTTCGCTCAAAAGAATAGTTGCTTTAAACTTTAGCTATTTAAGTTTCAGTTTGATAATTTTATTAAACACATTGGTTTCCATGTAATAATGGGGAACGCCTTTTCTGATCGGTGCCAAACCTCAAACACCGTTGTATCTTACCTAAAGAAAAGCTCGGATTAATTTTGAGCTGCTTACATGCCAAGTTAGCAATTTTACTGAAGAAATCAGGGAACTGAAATATTGATAATCACACAATTTGTAAACGCCAAACCCGATTTCCATGGAACCTTCATATGTAATATTCACAACTTGTGGATGTCTCATCTGATGTGCTTGAAACCTTCAGTTTCCATGTATTTGTATTTAGAGGCAGTCTTGAACTCTTATTGTTGGTGCCACGTTAAAAAAGATTACCTCAGTCTCTCAGCTGTCTTGTCCGACGCTTCATAACTGTTATGCAAATTACAGTTTCTAAGATATATATACATAAAGAAGAAACACTTTCATCATCATTCACTCCATCACTGTCTTGCATGAGGCGTGTCTACAGTACAGTTATAAAACTGCAACTTATCCAAGCGATGCCATGGTGGAACATTACATGGAGTGGTGATAGTGGTGGTACATTAACTCCATGGAGTGGTGATAGAGATGGTACATTAACTCCATGGAGTGGTGATAGTGGTGGTACATTAACTCCATGGAGTGGTGATAGTGATTGTACATTAACTCTATGGAGTGGTGGTACATTAACTCCATGGAGTGGTGGTACATTAACTCCATGGAGTGGTGGTACATTAACTCCATGGAGTGGTGATAGAGGTGGTACATTAACTCCATGGAGTGGTGATAGTGGTGGTACATTAACTCCATGGAGTGGTGATAGAGGTAGTACATTAACTCCATGGAGTGGTAATAGTGGTGATACATTAACTCCATGGAGTGGTGATAGTAATGGTACATAACCTCCATGGAGTGGTGATAGTGGTGGTACATTAACTCCATTGAATGGTGATAGTGATGGTACATTAACTCCATGGAGTGGTGATAGCGGTGGTACATTAACTCCATGGAGTGGTGACAGTGGTGGCACATTAACTCCATGGAGTTGTGACAGTGGTGGTACATTAACTCCATGGAGTTGTGATAGTCGTGGTACATTAACTCCATGGAGTACTGATAGTGGTGGTACATTAACTCCATGGAGTGGTGACAGAGGTGGTACATTAACTCCATGGAGTGGTGAAAGAGGTGGTACATTAACTCCATGGAGTGGTGATAGTGGTGGTACATTAACTCCATGGAGTGGTGATAGTGATAGTACATTAACTCCATGGAGTGGTGATAGAGGTGGTACATTAACTCCATGGAGTGGTGAAAGTGGTGGTACATTAACTCCATGGAGTGGTGATAGTAATGGTACATTAACTCCATGGAGTAGTGATAGTGGTGGTACATTAACTCCATGGAATGGTGATAGTGATGGTACATTAACTCCATGGAGTGGTGATAGTGGTGGTACATTAACTCCATGGAGTGGTGACAGTGGTGGTACATTAACTCCATGGAGTTGTGACAGTGGTGGTACATTAACTCCATGGAGTGGTGATAGTGGTGGTACATTAACTCCATGGAGTGGTGATAGTGGTGGTACATTAACTCCATGGAGTGGTGACAGAGGTGGTACATTAACTCCATGGAGTGGTTAAAGAGGTGGTACATTAACTCCATGGAGTGGTGATAGTGGTGGTACATTAACTCCATGGAGTGGTGATAGTGATGGTACATTAACTCCATGGAGTGGTGATAGAGGTGGTACATTAACTCCATGGAGTGGTGAAAGTGGTGGTACATTAACTCCATGGAGTGGTGATAGTAATGGTACATTAACTCCATGGAGTGGTGATAGTGGTGGTACATTAACTCCATGGAATGGTGATAGTGATGGTACATTAACCCCATGGAGTGGTAATAGTGGTGGTACATTAACTCCATGGAGTGGTGACAGTGGTGGTACATTAACTCCATGGAGTTGTGACAGAGGTGGTACATTAACTCAATGGAGTGGTGATAGTGATGGTACATTAACTCAATAGAGTGGTGACAGTGGTGGTACATTAACTCCATGGAGTGGTGGTACATTAACTCCATGGAGTGGTGAGAGTGGTGGTATATTAACTCCATGGAGTGGTGGTACATAAACTCCATGGAGTGGTGATAGTGGTGGTACATTAACTCCATGTAGTTGTGAGTAAACCATGGGTGGTGTTGACATTAACTCATGGAGGTGACATATGCAGTGGTACATTAACTCCACGGAGTGGAGAGAGTGGTGGTACATTAACTCCATAGAATAGTGATAGTGGTGGTACATTAACTACATAGAATAGTGGTACATTAACTCCATGGAGTGGTGAGTGGTGGTACATTAACTCCATAGAATAGTGGTACATTAACTCCATGGAGTGATGATAGTGGTGGTACATTAACTCTGTGGAGTGTTGATAGTGGTGGTACATTAACCCCATGGAGTGGTGGTACATTAACTCCATGGAGTGGTGGTACATTAACTCCATGGAGTGGTGGTACATTAACTCCATGGAGTGGTGAGAGTGGTGGTACATTAACTCCATGGAGTGGTGATAGTGGTGGTACATTAACTCTATGGAGTGGTGAGAGTGGTGGTACATTAACTCCATAGAGGGGTGAGAGTGGGTGTACATTAACTCCATAGAGGGGTGATAGTGGTGGTACATTAACTTCATGGAGTGGTGACAGTGGTGTTACATTAACTCCATGGAGTAGTGATACATTAACTAAATGGAGTGGTGATAGTGGTGGTACATTAACTCCATAGAATGGTGGTTCATTAACTCTATGGAGTGGTGGTACTTTAACTCCATGGAGTTGTGAGAGTGGTGATACATTAACTAAATGGAGTGGTGATAGTGGTGGTACATTAACTCCATAGAATGGTGGTTCATTAACTCTATGGAGTGGTGGTACTTTAACTCCATAGAGTGGTGATAGTGGTTGTACATTAACTTCATGGAGTGGTGACAGTGGTGTTACATTAACTCCATGGAGTGGTGACAGTGGTGGTACATAAACTCCATGTAGTGGTGACTGTGGTGGTACATTAACTCCATGGAATGTTGATAGTGATGGTACATTAACTCCATGGAGTGTTGATAGTGATGGTACATTAACTCCATGGGGTGTTGACTGTGGTGGTACATTAACTCCATGGAGTGGTGACAGTGGTGGTACACTAACTTCATAGAGTGGTGATAGTGGTGGTACATTAACTCCTTTGAGTGGTGATAGTGGTGGTACATTAACTCCATGGAATGGTGGTACATTAACTCCATGGAGTGGTGATAGTGGTGGTATGTTAACACCATGGTGTGGTGATAGTGGTGGTACATTAACGCCATGGAGTGGTGAGAGTGGTGGTACATTAACTCCATAGAGTCGTGATAGTTGTTTTACATTAACTTCATGGAGTGGTGACAGTGGTGGTACATTAACTCCTTGGAGTGGTGATAGTGGTGGTACATTAACTAAATGGAGTGGTGATAGTTGAGGTACATTAACTCCATAGAATGGTGGTACATTAACTCCATGGAGTGGTGATATTGGTGGAACATTAAGTCCTTAGAGTGGTAATAGTGGTGGAACATTAACTTAATGGAGTGGTGATAGTAGTGTAACATTAACTCCATGGAGTGGTAACAGTGGTTGTACATTAGCTCCATGGAGTGATGATAGTGGTGGTACATTAACTAGATGGAGTGGTGGTACATTAGCTCCATGGAGTGGTGATAGTGGTAGTACATTAACTCCATAGAGTGGTGGTACATTAACTCCATGGAGTGGTTATAGTCGTGAAACACTAACTCCATGGAGTTGCGATAGTGGTGGAACATTAACTCCAGGGAGTTTGGAAGAGGTGGAACATTAACTCCATGGAGAGGGAGGGAAGGGAATGCAAATTCACAGTTAAGTCACCACGATCAGCAATCATAACACTGAAGAAAGATGGTCGACACTCAGGTGTGACCTCAAACCAAGTCATTCTGGCCAAGACGACAACTTGTGTTTGCTTCCCACTACATATAACCACTACTGACCACCTGTATCCACTGCCCACTACATATAACACTGCTGACCACCTGTATCCACTGCCCACTACATATAACCACTACTGACCACCTGTATCCACTACCCACCACATGTAACCACTGCTGACCACCTATATTCACCACTACTCACTACATATAACACTGCTGACCACCTGTATCCACTACCCACTACATAAAACACTGCTGACCACCTGTATCCACTACCCACTACATATAACACTGCTGACCACCTGTATCCACTACCCACTACATATAACACTGCTGACCACCTGTATCCACTGCCCACTACATATAACACTGCTGACCACCTGTATCCACTACCCACTATATATAACACTGCTGACCACCTGTATCCGCTACCCACTACATATAACACTGCTGACCACCTGTATCCACTACCCACTACATATAACACTGCTGACCACCTGTATCCACTACCCACTATATATAACACTGCTGACCACCTGTATCCACTACCCACTACATATAACACTGCTGACCACCTGTATCCACTACCCACTACATATAACACTGCTGACCACCGTTCACACCTCTACAACAACAATTGTCCTCAAAGATTTGTTAAGTTATACCATGAATTAAGGAAAGATCCTGGACTTCACTTTACGAAAGCAGACAAAGCAAATGCGATAGTAATTATGGACAAGGTAGATTATAGTGGGAAAATAAACATGATATTAGGAGAGGGGGACACTGAGGCGCCTCTTAAGGCAGCGTAACTGCGTCATGGGAGTAAATATAGAGAGCTGTTAAAAGTCCAGGAGAGACTGAAGCCTCCGCTAGTTTCCATTTCTAGTCGGAGGTGAGTTGTGAATTGCTCCAGCCAGGGTATTGTCATATTTATTTCATGGAAATTGCAGCGTTCACTAATTCTTCTAACCTCCCGTGGCTCTCCTCTCTGAGGTAGACTCTAGGAGGAAGAGCAGTAGTGTTGTTGTTGTTGTTGTTGCTGTTGTTGTTGTCGCTGCTGTTGTTGTTGTTGTTGTTGTTGCTGTTGTTGTTATTGTTGTCGCTGCTGTTGTTGTTGTTATTGTTGTCGCTGCTGTTGTTGTTGTTGTTGTTATTGTTGTCGCTGCTGTTGTTGTTTCTTACTATTGTTGGTGTTTCTTTTGTTGTAGTTGCTAGCACAGTCATAGAACACTTAAAGCTTGCACCTGTCACACGGTGTCATGCCTCAGCCACACTGTGTCATGCCTCAGCCACAATTTGTCAGACCTCAGCCACAATGTGTCAGACCTCAGGAACACGGTGTCAGGCCTCAGCAACACGGTGTCAGGCCTCAGCAACACGGTGTCAGGCCTCAGCCACACTGTGTCAGACCTCAGCCACAATTTGTCAGACCTAAGCCACAATTTGTCAGACCTAAGCCACAATGTGTCAGACCTCAGCCACACGGTGTCAGGCCTCAGCAACACGGTGTCAGGCCTCAGCAACACGGTGTCAGGCCTCTGCTGCGACACAAGCATCGATCATGCTCTAACACTTAAGGTCTTATATACATATTCCAGAGGTTGGGGAAGATGTATGGAGGTCGCTGATTTACTTCTCTAATACTACGGAAAATAGGCTTAAAGGAGAGCTAGTGAGGGAGATGGGAAGACAATGGGGTGGAATAACATACCTGGAATGTGGCGCTGATACTGGTTGCTTCTACCACTAGTTAGAGGGAAGCTAGAGGTGGCTGTACACTACACTGTGTCACACAACACTTTCCAAAAAATATAGTAATAAAGCCACCAAAAAAAATCAAAGAGAAGAGGGAGTTTTCCCAGGGCACACAGTACACACACACACACTTAAAACTCGAAAAATCTACTCTTTCTCTACCTCTCTCTCTCTCTCTCTCTCTCTCTCTCTCTCTCTCTCTTTGCAATGTTCTACCACAGAGAACTACGTCTACAAATGCATCTCTGCGCTGCTCTACTGTGCTTGGCAGGGGCTGGTTGGTAGTGGGTGCAGGTGAATGAGACAGTTAAAACACTCGTACAATAACAAGCTCAGTAGGCTGGCTCACTTGACCTAGATCACTGCTAAGCAAGGCCACACTAAAGGCAGCCAGGCCTACGAACACTAGCAAGTACATAGAGTATGTCTGGGCAACCTCAAGCAACGTGTTCACCAGCTCCCAGCCTTACACTACTGCACTAAGTCTTTATTAAGGTCTGGGTTTATGTGTGAAAGGCGTGGCTAGTGAGGGTGTGTGTGTGTGAGGGTGAGGAAGCCTGAGAGAGCGAGAGAGATACCACACTCTCACCTCCACCAAGGCTGGCTAACTACTGACACCCAGAATGTCGGCATGGCTGTGTGTGTGTGTGTGTGTATGTTGTGTGTGAGTGTGTATGTACTCACCTAATTGTGGTTGCAGGGGTCGATACTCAGCTCCTGGCCCCTGTGTGTGTGTGTGTGTGTGTGTGTGTGTGTGTGTACTCACCTAATTGTGGTTGCAGGGTCGAGACTCAGCTCCTGGCCCCGTGTGTGTGTGTGTGTGTGTGTGTATGTGTGTGTGTGTGTGTGTGTGTGTGTGTGTGTGTGTGTGTGTGTGTGTGTGTGTGTACTCACCTAGTTGTATTCACCTAGTTGTGGCTGCAGGGGTCGAATCATAGTTCCTGGCCCTGCCTCTTCACTGGTCCCTACTAGGTCACTCTTCCTGCTCCATGAGCTTTATCATACCTCTTCTTAAAGCAATGTATGGATCCTGCCTCCACTACATCACTTCCCAGACTATTCCACTTCCTGACAACTCTGTGACTGAAGAAATACTTCCTAACATCCCTGTGATTCATCTGAGTCTTCAACTTCCAACTGTGATCCCTTGTTGCTGTGTCCCATCTCTGGAACATCCTGTCTCTGTCCACCTTGTCGATTCCTCTCAGGATTTTATATGTCGTAATCATATCCCCCTATCTCTCCTGTCCTCCAGTGTCGTCAGGTTGATTTCCTTTAACTTCTCCTCGTAGGTTATGCCCCTTAGCTCCAGGACTAGTCTTGTTGCAAACCTTTGCACTTTCTCTAGTTTCCTTACATGTTTGGCTAGGTGTGGGTTCCAAACTGGTGCTGCATACTACAATATAGGTCTAACGTACACGATGTACAGGGTCCTGAACGATTCCTTATTGAGATGCACCCGTATGCTGCAGCAGTTATTTGGTTGATGTGCGCCTCAGGAGATGTGCTCGGTGTGATACTCACCCCAAGATCCTTTTCCTTGAGTGAGGTTTGTAGGCCCCTGAGATATACCCACTTAATACTATACTCCAGTTTCTGCAACTAGGATCATTCTTTAGTACCCTCCACTAATTTCATGACTTTCATTCATCTTGTGGGGTATCTGAACTCAGGATGTCAACTGTTGTACTGGAACAGGCACTTGACACCTGTCAACTAGATTCACCTTGTAGATATCATGCCTGAGATTTCGTCCGATTTAGATTCTTCTCATCAACTTCACGTTCACTGCAAACAGGGATACTCAAGCTTCAGATATCATCACTTCCCTGATGTCATTCACTAGATATACCAGAACTAGACGGTCCATAGACACCCTTGGAACCGTCGTAGCGCCACTGACACCTGCTCAGTACCATGCACTCTCTAATTCGTACTTCCTACAGGTATTACACTGATCCATTGTAGTGCTTCCATTCCCCTGGTCACTCATTTTACACTTAATACCTTGAACTGTTCAAAGCCTTCTTACACAAGATAACATCAACTACACCTGTATCTTGCACTTACCTGACTGATAACTCACTAGCTTTGACATGATTTTCCAACCACTGTGCTAAAGTTCGATCTTTAGGTCAACAACTTTAAGATTACATGACAACTTTAGTTATACACTAGATATACATGACTTTAAGATTATCTGCACAACTTTAAAGATATACATGCAACTTTAAGATTACATACACACTTTAAAATATCTACAACTTGAAGTCATACAACTTTAAAGATATACATACAACTTAAAGATATACATCAACTTTGACTACAACTAAGATTCATACAACTTTAAAGATATACACAACTTAAAGATATCATGCACTATTTGAGATATCATACAACTTAAAGATTCTCACTTGATATCAACTTGTACAAGATATCATGCAACTTTAAAGATATACATACAACTTTAAAGATATACAACAACTTTAAAGATATACATACAACTTTAAAGATATACATCAACTTTAAGATATACATAGCACTTTAAAGATATACATACAACTTTAAAGAATACATAAACTTAAGATATACATACAACTTTAAGATATACAACAACTTTAAGATATACATACAACTTTAAGATATACATACAACTTAAGATATCATCAACTTTAAGATATACATACAACTTTAAAGATATACATCAACTTTAAAGATATACATACAACTTTAAAGATATCACACAACTTTAAAGATATACATACAACTTTAAAGATATACATACAACTTTAAAGATATACACACAACTTTAAGATATACATACAACTTTAAAGATATACATACAACTTTAAAGATATACAACAACTTTAAAGATATACATACAACTTTAAAGATATACATGCAACTTAAAGATATACATACACTTTAAAGATATACATACAACTTTAAAGATATACATACAACTTTAAAGATATACAACGACTTTAAAGATATACATACAACTTTAAAGATATACATACAACTTTAAAGATATACACGCACTTTAAAGATATACATACAACTTTAAAGATATACATACAACTTTAAAGATATACATACAACTTTAAAGATATACATACAACTTTAAAGATATACACACAACTTTAAAGATATACATACAACTTTAAAGATATACATACAACTTTAAAGATATACACACAACTTTAAAGATATACATACAACTTTAAAGATATACATGCAACTTTAAAGATATACATACACCTTTAAAGAAATACATACAACTTTAAAGATATACATAAAACTTTAAAGATATACAAGCGACTTTAAAGATATACAAGCGACTTTAAAGATATACATACAACTTTAAAGATATACATGCGACTTTAAAGATATACATACAACTTTAAAGAAATACATACAACTTTAAAGATATACATACAACTTTAAAGATATACAAGCGACTTTAAAGATATACAAGCGATTTTAAAGATATACATACAACTTTAAAGATATACATACAACTTTAAAGATATACAAACAACTTTAAAGATATACATACAACTTTAAAGATATACAAACAACTTTAAAGATATACATACAACTTTAAAGATATACATGCGACTTTAAAGATATACATACAACTTTAAAGATATACATACAACTTTAAAGATATACATACAACTTTAAAGATATACATACAACTTTAAAGATATACAAACAACTTTAAAGATATACATGCAACTTTAAAGATATACACACAACTTTAAAGATATACATACAACTTTAAAGATATACATGCAACTTTAAAGATATACATACAACTTTAAAGATATACAAACAACTTTAAAGATATACAAGCGACTTTAAAGATATACATACAACTTTAAAGATATACATACAACTTTAAAGATATACAAACAACTTTAAAGATATACATACAACTTTAAAGATATACAAACAACTTTAAAGATATACAAACAACTTTAAAGATATACATACAACTTTAAAGATATACAAGCGACTTTAAAGATATACATACAACTTTAAAGATATACATACAACTTTAAAGATATACAAACAACTTTAAAGATATACATACAACTTTAAAGATATACAAACAACTTTAAAGATATACATACAACTTTAAAGATATACATGCAACTTTAAAGATATACATACAACTTTAAAGATATACATACAACTTTAAAGATATACATACAACTTTAAAGATATACATACAACTTTAAAGATATACAAACAACTTTAAAGATATACAAGCGACTTTAAAGATATACACACAACTTTAAAGATATACATACAACTTTAAAGATATACATACAACTTTAAAGATATACATACAACTTTAAAGATATACATACAACTTTAAAGATATACATACAACTTTAAAGAAATGCATGCAACTTTAACCGGGCCAGTCCGGACCTGACTACCACTAGCCTATGTAGGTGTAAATGCTCCACCTCCTAACGACCTGACTCCTATATTTCCTTGCATTACCACTACTACTGCCACCACTACGACTACTACTACTACTAATACTACTATTATTACTAATACTACTATTATTACTACTACTACTACTACTAGTAGTATTAGTGCTACTACTACTACTGCTAATAATAATAATAATAATAATAATAATAATAATAATAATAATACTTGCGCCACTTTCTAACCAAATTAACACAAAGAAGCACTACAATATACCTAACTGCTTATATCTAGTATAGTATAGGCGGAGACTTATCTAAGAATATGTATGTACTGACCTATTTGTGGTTGCAGGGGTTGAGACTCAGCTCCTGGCCCCGCCTCTTCACTGATCGTTACTGGGTCCTCTCTCTCTCTCTCTGCTCCATGAGCTTTATTATACCTCGTCTTAAAGCTATGTATGGTTCCTGCCTCCTCTACATCACTTGCTAGACTATTCCACTTCCTGACTACTCTATGGCTGAAGAAATATTTCCTAACATCCCTTTGACTCATCTGAGTCTTCAACTTCCAATTGTGAACCCTTGTTTCTGTGTCCCATCTCTGGAACATCCTGTCTCTGTCCACCTTGTCGATTCCTCTCAGGATTTTATATGTCGTAATCATATCCCCCTTATCTCTCCTGTCCTCCAGTGTCGTCAGGTTGATTCCCTTTAACTTCTCCTCGTAGGGCATACCCCTTGGCTCCAGGACTAGCCTTGTTGCAAACTTTTGCACTTTCTCTAATTTCTTGACGTGTTTGACCAGGTGTGGGTTCCAAACTGGTGCTGCATACTCCAGTATGGGCCTGACGTACACGGTGTACAGAGTCTTGAACGATTCCTTACTGAGGTATCGGAACGCTATTCTCAGGTTTGCCAGGCGCCCATATGCTGCAGCAGTTATCTGGATGATGTGTGCTTCCGAAGATGTGCTCGGTGTTATACTCACCCCAAGATCTTTTTCCTTGAGTGAGGTTTGCACTCTTTGGCCACCTAGCCTATACTCTGTCTGCGGTCTTCTTTGCCCTTCCCTGATCTTCCTGACTTTGCATTTGGCGCTGTTAAATTCGAGGAGCCAGTTGACCACGTGTCCAGCCTGTCCAGGTCTCTTTGTAGTCCTGCCTGATCCTCATCTGATTTAATTCTCCTCATTAACTTCACATCGTCTGCGAACAGGGACACTTCTGAATTTATCCCATCCATCATGTCATTCACATATACCAAAAATAGCACTGGTCATAGGACTGACCCCTGTAGAACCCCGCTCGTCACAGGCGCCCACTGTGATACTTCATCACGTACCATGACTCGTTGTTGCCTCCCTGTCAGGTATTCTCTGATCCATTGCAGTGCCCTTCCTGTTATACGTGCCTGATCCTCTAGCTTCTGCACTAATCTCTTGTGAGGAAATGCATCGAAGGCCTTCTTGCAGTCCAAGAAAACGCAATCTACCCACCCCTGTCTCTCGTGTCTTACTTTCGTTACCTTGTCATAAAACTCAGTACGTTTGTGACACAGGATTTGCCTTCCATGAATTCGTGCTGGTTGTCGTTTATAATCTTGTTCCGTTCCAGGTGCTCTACCACTCTCCTCCTGATAATCTTCTCCATGACTTTGCATACTATACACGTCAGTGACACTGGTCTATAGTTTAGTGCCTCGTTTCTGTCTCTTTTCTTAAAAATAGGGACTATATTTGCCGTCTTCCATACCTCAGGTAGTTAACCAGTTTCAAGGGATGTGTTAAAATTGTGGTTAGTGGCACACACAGCGTCTCTGCTCCCTCTCCAAGGACCCATGGAGAGATGTTGTCCAGTCACCACTACCTTTGAGGTATCAAGGTCACTTAGCAGCTTCTTCACCTCCTCTTCAGTTGTGTGTATTTCATCCAACACTTGTTGGTATATCCCTTGTTGGTGTCCCCCTCTGTTCTGTCTTCCCAGAGTCCTTTCTGTCTCCACTGTAAATACTTCCTTAAATCTCGTGTTGAGCTCCTCATGTGTACTCACCTATTTGTACTCACCTATTTGTGGTTGCAGGGTCGATTCATAGCTCCTGGCCCCTCCTCTTCACTGATTGCTAC
>WNWK01009661.1:0-75115 GCA_009830355.1 Cherax destructor | reverse complement strand
GAGCCATGACTCGATCCATGACAGCACTTTTCCCCAATGCCATGAGCTGCCACTTTCTTTAACAGTCTCTGGTGCGGTACTCTATCAAAAGCCTTACTAAAGTCTAAATAAACAATATCGAATTCTTTATCGTGATCAACAGCCTCAAAAGCTTTACTGAAGAAGGTTAATAAATTAGATAGGCAGGAACGGCCCTCGTGAATCCATGCTGGGTATCATTAATCAAATTATGGTTATCTAGATGGCTTCTAATAATATCAGCTATAATTGACTCAAGTAATTTGCCTACAATTGAGGTCAGGCTTATTGGGCGGTAGTTTGACGGTAGTGACTTGTCCCCTGCTTTAAAAATAGGAATTACATTAGCCATCTTCCACATATCAGACACTACACCTGTTTGAAGAGATAAATTAAAAATGTTAGATATTGGTTCACGAGTTCCATTTTGCATTCCTTAAGAACCCTTGCAAAAGCTCATCAGGACCCGGCGATTTATTTTGTTTCAGTCGGTCCAGCTGTTTCATAATCATTTCGCTAGTGACTGTGATATTACATAATTTATCTTTTCTGGGCCTCTGTAAAAATTAATTACTGGGATATTATTAATGTCTTCCTGTGTGAAAACCGAGAGAAAATAATTATTAAAAATAGAGCACATATCATTCTCCTTGTCAGTAAGATGCCCAAAGTTATTTTTAAGGGACCTATCTTATCCCTAACTTTTGTTCTATAAACCTGGAAAAACTTTTTGGGTTAGTTTTTGAATCCCTAGCAACTTTAATTTCATAGTCCCGTTTAGCTTTTCTTATTCCCTTTTAACGTCCTCTTAATGTCAGTATACTGATTTATAAGATGACCCTCACCTCTTTTATGCGCCTATAAATTCCTTTCTTCTGCCCTAAAAGATATTTGAGCCTATTATTCATCCATTTTGGGTCATTTCTACTTGATCTAATTTCTTTATACGGGATAAATGTTCTTTGGGCAGCCTGTATAGTGTTAAGAAAACTGTCATATTGATACCTCTCTTCTTCACCCCAGTCCACAGTTGATAAGTGTTCTCTAAGTCCATTATAATCTGCTAAGCGAAAATCTGGGACCATTACTGAATTATCCCTACTATCATACATCCATTCAATGCTAAAGGTAATTGACTTGTGGTCGCTTGAGCCGAGTTCCTCTGTAATTTCTAAATTATTAACAAGGGTTTCCTTGCTTGCCAGAACCAAGTCAAGTAGGTTATTTCCCCTTGTAGGTTCTGTTACAAACTGCTTCAAAAAGCAATCCTGAACTACTTCTAAAAAGTCGTTAGATTCTAAATTCCCTGTCATGAAATTCCAATCAATCTGACTAAAGTTAAAGTCCCCTAGAATTACTACGTTATCGTGTCTTGTGGCCTTAACAATTTCCTCCCAAAGTAGTCTCCCTATCTAAGTTTGGAGGACGGTAAATCACGCCTAAAATCAATTTTTCACACCCCTCTGAAAATTCTATCCAGACAGACTCTGTATGTGTTAATTCAGACTTTATACCCGTTTTTATGCAACAATTTAAATGATCACGGACATAGAGTGCCACCCCACCCCTTTCCCGATACTTCTGTCTACTTGGAACAATTTAAAACCCTGAATGTGACATTCGGCAGGCAAGTCCCGATTTTTCATATTAAACCATGTCTCAGTTATTGCAAAAACATCAATATTACCCGTACTTGCAACTAATCTCAACTCGTCCATCTTATTCCTAGCACTACGACTATTGGTGTAATATATATTTAGAGACCCTCCTTTCTCTTTACCCTTCCTGCTCATCTCTGTTTTTCCACTATACCTATTACTGTCCTTGTCATCTAGTGTCACTAGCTTTCCACTATCCACCTTATTCTGCCTATTACTAGTTCTCCTACAACTTATAATATTACTACACTGGGACTTCTCTGTTTTCCCCCCAAAACCCATACCACTAACTATTTCTAGTTTAAAGCCCTAACAGCTCCCTCCACTGCAGTTGCCAGTGCCCCCACCCCAGACCTGGATAAGTGAACCCCATCCCTGGCATACATGTCATTTCTGCCATAGAAGAGGTCCCAGTTGTCAATGAATGTTACTGAATTTTCCTTACAGTATTTGTCCAGCCAGCAATTGACACCAATTGCCCTGGACAGCCATTCATTTCCAACTCCTCTCCTTGGCAAAATACCACATATGACAGGGTTCCCACCGTTCTTCCTAATTATGTCTATTGCTGACCTAAACCTGCTAGTCAGGTCCTCACTCCTACGTCTGCCAACATCGTTGCCTCCAGCACTGAGACAGATAATAGGATTGCTCCCATTACCTCTCATGATGTCGTCCAGACGGCTAACAATATCCTCCATCCCAGCCCCAGGAAAGCAAACCCTCTGTCTCCTACTCCTATCAATCAAACAGAAAGCCCTATCCATGTACCTAACCTGACTGTCCCCAACAACAACAATGTTTTTACCTTCCTTTGTGTCTTTCGTCGTGACGCTCCCAGAAGTCGACTCACATTCATCGGGTAGCACGGAGAATGGGTTCGATGTTTCCACAACATTCTCCTGGGTCTTCGTTGTTTCTACCTCTCCACCCGTCCTCTTGAGCCTTAACTTTGTCCCATGCGTTTTAGCCACTGTCCAGGTTCCTTTCCTGGCTTGAGGATTCTCAACAGGAGGATTACTACGAATCCTCTTGTTTTCCTCAGTCAGTCGCTGTATCTCAAGCTTAGCTACCCTCAGTTCTTCCTTCAGCTGCTGGTAGAGTAGCTCAAGAGAGGACATCTTCTTCAGATTGACAGAGAGCACACAAGACACGTCTTCACTGAGTTAAGTCAGGTCCACCACTGAGTTAAGTCAGGTCCACCACTGAGTTAAGTCAGGTCCACCACTGAGTTAAGTCAGGTCCACCACTGAGTTAAGTCAGGTTGAACAAATATTCTGTTAGTGGGATGGAATGTGAAGGACCTGCCTAGTATGGGCCAACAGGCCTGCTGCAGTGTTCCTCCTTTCTTATGTTCTTATGTTCTTTATTGAAGACTCTTGTTGGAAGACAGCAAGGAGGGGAGAGGGAGGAGAGTTTGTTTGGAGACAGGACAAACTTCAATATGACGATAGTATCAGCTCTATGGCTTATTTATCTATCACAATTCATCTAATATAACATAATAAACAATATTAATAACATAGAAACAAGTTATATACTCTAGAATGAATAAAATATGTCATTACGTATGTGACTAGTGGTGGCTGCCATTCTCTCTCCTGCTGTGACTACATATCTTCCCATTATTATAAGAGAAAATGGAGTGTTTGTGAGGCTAACTGCACTACATCACAGTTTCATAAGGAAAACACTTAATGTGCGTAATTTATAAATAAATATTGTAAAAAAACATAATAGAGAATGTAAAGAAATAAAGTAGTTATTGTATGTATACTATAGTACACACTTACCTTGGAGGAGATGCTGGCAGAGGTTTAGGGTGGTGGAAGATAGCACAGGGTGGCATATGTTGTCAGTGGCCCTATAAACCTCCAACAACATTGGAGGAGTTAGTTTCGTGTCGTCCTTTTTCTATTGCTTAATCGCTTAACTTACTTGCTACACTTCATCGCTGGCTGGCGCTATAGCCTTTATCGACTCCTGCTGCTTTAGTATCGTACATATCGTTGAATCACTGAAGAATTCTATCATGTTTCTCGCCTTCTTTATCAAAGAGCTGGCACTCTGAACTTTCTTTGGCCCCATGGTGGTTTATTTAGCAGTCACTCTCAATAAACAAGCACAAAAAAATTTATTACGAAAAACAAAGCAGACTGACTCAGAATGTGTGCGTGGGATGCTTTGTGTGGGCGCGTGCAGGCGCGCACGTTTGGTACGGCAAGCGAAAACCAAGGTGATGAACGAAAACTGGGACAATATTTTGACAAAAAAAGTTGTCGAAAACCAGAGCAAATGAAAACCAAGGTTCCACTGTATTGTATAAAGAATCATAGTGGTATCCTCCCTATTTTGTTGAATTTGCCTACTCTCCTCCTCAATGAACCTTCTCTTCTAAATTCAATTCTCTGAAAACTACTTTGTTTTGAATTTACACAACACCTATCATCCTGTGGATAGTAAACATGCACTTTGCAAAACTAATACTAGTTTTGTAGCAATCTGTTTCATACTTTTCCCACCGTATCCTGCTCTTCATGACCTCTCTTTTACATTGGTGAAATGAACTGGAGCACAAAAAAGTATTCACATTGCTAATACAGTGGTACCTCGAGTTACGAGCTTAATTCGTTCCAGATGGCTATTCAAGTGCCGATACCGAAGGAATTTTTTCCCATAAGAAATAATGAAAATTAGATTAATCCATTTCAGACCCCCAAAAATACACTTACAAAAGCACCTACAAAAATACACTTACATAATTGTTTGAGTTGGGAGATGCTCGTAAGTAGAGGTACCACTGTACTAGGGATGTATCGGATGTGAAAATTTAGATATCCGGGATGCGGATGTGTATACGGATGTCTTACTTACTCATTTTACGGATGCGGATGTAAGAAATTGTGCGGATGTTCCACGGATTTCAGATGCGGATGTATATGCGGATATCTGTTTGCTGTGAAATACGGATGTAAGAAATTGTGCGGATATTCCGCGGATGCGAATATCTGATACATCACTACACTGTACTAACAATGCTATTTTATCGTGTTAGAAACCATAAGCAACCTTTAAGCTGGTTGTGCCACAATTATCTTTCCCTCTTCTAACCTTTGCAGATGTTGAATGTGTTCTCATACACAACATTCCAAACATAAATCTTAGCTGCAGTTTTGTTTCTGTGGATGTTTTTCTTTTCTGGTAGACATTGTCAGATACTGTAATCTTCAGAATACAGTGGACCCTCGCTATTCGAACATTCTTCATTCCAGAATGCTGTTCAAGTGCTGTTACCAAACAAATTTATTCCCATAAGGAATGATGTAAATTAGATTAGTCCATTTCAGACCCCCAAAAATACACTTATAAAAGCACTTACAATAATAAACTTACATAAAAGGGCGAGTTTGGAGTGTTCGAATAGCTAGGGTCCACTGTACATGTTATTTGACCTAACTTTAATTTTCTGCTGGCTTCTGGCCTGTGTTTGGTATTTGCTTCACCTGATCTATCTTTTGGTTTTCTCCCCTTTTCTCTCTAATGACTCAATAATGGTCCAGGACTGACCTATATGTTGTCTAAAGTTTCCTCTCTAAATTGTAAGTAAACAATGAATACCTCCTGTACTTTGGATTCTCTTAAGACTTGTGATGTAGTATCATTTACCATTCCACACAACAGAGCTTTATTTCCTTAACCTTCACTGTTGTGACCCCTCAAATTAAAAATTCTGACAGTGTAGTGATTTTTTAAAAGAAATAATTTATTTTTTTCTTCAGTAATGGTAGAGAATCTTTTTCTGGAGGTAATGACACCAATAATGTGAAATTTGATAGAAAACTTACAGAAGTTTACTCATGGAAGAAGATGTAGACTAAAAAGAGAGAGACGCTCCCTATACAGACGAAGGCTAAGAGTCACAGAGCTGCTGAGAGGGGCCAATATATCTGAAATATGAAGGGAGGCACTGGTCAATGAAATTGCAAATATCGAACTTAAGCTGAAGGAATCTTACAGGAGACAAGAATCGCAGGAAGAACTAAAAGCCATAAAGAAAACTGAAAAAACAAAACAAAATACTTCTCTTATGCCAAATCTAAGCAAAAAACATCATCCAGTATTGGGCCCCTGCTTAGGCAAGATGGGACATACATAGATGACAGCCAAGAAATGAGTGAGATACTCAGTGTTCAGCGAGCTGCTGCCCAGACTAAGGGTCGACAATCCAAATGAATTCTTTATGAATGAGACCCAAAATTTGGTCATCTCAAAAATCTCGGATATTATCCTAACACCATGAGACTTTGAAAAGGCAATAAATGACATGCCCATGTACTCTGCCCCAGGCCCAGTTTCACAGAATTCCATGTTCATCAAGAACTGCAAGAAGCCCCTGTTGCATGCCTTCAGCATTCTATGGAGAGGGAACATGGACATGGGTCATCCCACACTCACTAAAAACAACAGACATAGCCCCACTCTACAAAGGTGGCAGTAAAGCAATTGCAAAGAACTACAGACCGATAGCACTGACATCCCATATCATAAAAATCTTTGAAAGGGTTCTAAGAAGCAAGATCGCCAACCACCTAGATACCCATCAGTTACACAACCCAGGGCAACACGGGTTTAGAGCAGGTCGCTCTTGTCTGTCCCAGCTACTGGATCACTATGACAAGGTCCTGGATGCTGTAGAGGATGAACAAAATACAGATGTAGTACATACAGACTTTGCGAAACTTTTGGCAAGTGTGACCATGGTGTAATAGCGCACAAAATGTGTGATAAAGGAATAATAGGAAAAGTTGGTAGACGGATCAATGTATAACTTCCTGACAAATAGAACACAAAGAGTAATAGTAAGCAGTAAAGTCTGAGGCAGCTACGGTGAAAAGCTCTGTTCCACAAGGCACAGTAGTACTCACTTCCATTCTATTCCTCATATCTAACATAGACAGATGTAGGCCATAGCTCTGTGTCTTCCTTTGTAGATGATACCCAGATTGCCATGACAGTGACCTCCATCGAAGACACTGCAAGACTCCAAGCAGACATCAGCCAAATCTTCAAATGGGCCACTCAAAACAATATTAAGTTCAATGAAGAGAAATTTCAACTATACTCAGATATGGAAAACTTTAGGAAATTAAAGCTGTATCAGGGTATACGACAAATTCTAACCATACAATATAGCAAAAAAGTAATGTGAAGGACCTGGTAGTGATAATGTCAGAGGATCTCGTTTTTAAACCCTTTACCGGGCACTCCTAGGAAAATGCGAAATTTAAAATGTGTTTCCTATGAGTCAATAGAGTATCTCAATGTAAGGAAAATGACCCTATATAAATGGATTTCTAAAATTAAATTTTTGTTCAATTGCGAATATTAGACGCCAACAAATATGTGGGCCGCCTGCCCGGTAAAGGGTGCCAAATTTTGAATGTTGCAAAGTTGCAACTATTAATAAAACACCAAATAAGTATTTTTCTAATTTATTATGCAAATAGACAATATCAAAAAACATAAATGGAACTTGTTTCCAAACATTTTTAAAGTCTACAAAAAATATAAAGATGAACCAAAGAGCAACATGGACACATTGCAAAGGGATAAACATTGCAATTCCCATTTTCATGAATTTCTTGAGAAAGAACAATCATTCTAGATTACTATTTCCTAGAATGAAAGGCTATGAAGCATTTTTTTACCTCTCTTGATGCATAGATGTTTCCATTGTGTGAGCTTGAAGAACAAATTCATCATGAAGATCTTCATCAGGTATTCCTCGAGTCTAATAACTTTCTTTCCCTTGCCTAATTTAGGCTTTTTGGGATGGCCTATCTTCTTCCTCATCATCACTTGACACATGTGCATCTGGTGGCAAGTATTCATCACCACTGTCAAGCAATTCCAGGTCAGCTGGCTCTGGTTCTGAGTCACTTTCCTCAGAAACAGACATACTATTTGGATTTCTGTTCGGAGGTAGCACCTTAAAACAATTTCTCATTGATCTGAAAGGACAATTAAAATGTTCTGTACACACCCAAACCACTACTGAATTCATATATTCATTAGAAAAATTATAAATATTTATTTACTGAAATTGCTACTTTGGCCGTAACGGTCAGGCCTGAATATTTGTGGGCCTTTTTCCTTGCACGTTTTTCAATTGCATGGTGCAGTCATATTATGCTTCACATAGACTTTAGTTATATATCAAAATATGCCTAAACTATTAATTTACGCACTAGACACAAAAATCAGTACTTACCGAAAGTGCAGAGGGTAAAATCTAAGAGCATATGAGTGTAACTCGAGGAAAAAAACTGCTCTGGACGACGCCATTCTAGAAGTGTTTACATTTTGGTGTCTCAACCAATGGGAAGCGAGTAGACGCCATTGCCACTTAGCTGGAGCGACTCTCAGAAGGCTTGTGATTGGTCTGAACTAGAAAACGGGAACCCAGATGTGCAGTGGGAGTGGGATGACATGCGCAAAAAACATGCATTGGGGCCTGAATATATGTAGGCCTGCCCGATAAAGGGTTAAAGACCACAACAGTGTATCTACCGCATCTGCTAGAAAAATGATATGATGGATAATGAGAACTTTCAAAACTAGGGACGCCAAGCCCGTGATGATTCTCTTCAAATCGCTTGTTCTCTCTAGGCTGGAGTACTGCTGTACACTAACTGCCCCCTTCAAGGCAGGTGAAATTGCAGACCTGGAGAGTGTACAAAGAACTTTCACAACACACACAAGTACGATAAGGCACCTAAATTACTGAGAACGGTTGAAGCCCTTGATTTGTATTCCCTGGAATGCAGGCAAGAGAGATACATGATAATATACACTTGGAAAATCCTAGAGGGATTAGTACCAAACTTGCACACGAAAATCACTCCCTATGAAAGCAAAAGACTCTGCAGGAGAAGCAACATTCCCCCAATGAAAAAGAGGGACACTGCGAGTACACCGAGAGACAAAACAATAAGTGTCCGGGGCCCAAGACTGTTCAACTGTCTCCTAGCATACAAAAGGGATATTTCCAATAGATCCCTGGCCATCTTCAAGAAGGCACTAGACAGGCACCTAAAGTCAGTACCTGACCAGCTGGACTATGGTTCTTATGTCAGTTTGTGTGCAGCCAGCAGTAACAGCCTGGTTGATCAGACCCTGATCCACCACAAGGCCTGGTCTCAGACTGAGCCGTGGGGGTGTTGACTCCCCGAAACCCTCTCCAGGTAAACGTAAAATTGGCATTCTGAGCACAATTTATGTACTGGCGATGTCACCCACTTCAAGTTTTATTTTAAGCCAATTCTAATACTCACTTCCACCCAATTTCTACCTGTTTTGCTAGTATGCCTTTTTTCTATTGATTAAACAAAAAAAAAACTGTCCATTCATCTTTCAGAACTACTGTTAGTGCACAGAAGCCAATAATTTGGTCAGTTTACACAAATAAAGAACCCAGTTTAAAAAGAGTCCAAAATAAACACTTAAGACATTCCAACCATTAAAGGAACCTTTCCTCTGTTAATTAATCATGCCCCCAGTCTTCTCCTATATAACACTTGTCCTCCATTTTGAATCCATCATAAAAAATTGAGGTTTTTACCCTATTTCCCAGATAAAATATAACCAAGAATGATTGGTCATGGTTTAGGACACCCCAATAATTTAAGCAGACCTAGTAAAAACCCAAAAAAACAGGCCAGAGGGGGCTAGTGGGGTTCTACCCTGCCTCAGGAAAATTGCTGAAAATATAATTTTTTTTTTTTTAACAAACCGGCCATCTCCCACTGAGGTAGGGTGGCCCAGAAAAGAAGAAACATTTTCACCATCACTCACTCCATCATTTTCTTGCCAGAGGGGCATTGATACTACAGTTAAAAACTGCAGATAACCCCATACCTCCTTCAGAGTGCAAGCACTGTACTTCCTACCTCCACGACTCAAGTCCGGCTAACTGGTTTTCCTGAATCCGTTCATCATTAAATAGGGTCTGTTTGAAGTACAGTATGTTTGTTCATACAAATTTTGATTATCCAACATTTTTACTGTAGGGCTCAGCACTGTAGGACCAATACTCTAAAATTCACTTGTCCCCACTCTGATATAATACACTCACAAGCCTGCCAGATGTTTAGCCCTCGAAACCTTCTATACCCCCTCCCCAGCCCTTCATGTGATGACCCTTACCCCTCCTTCCACCCATCCTGCTTCATTCTCTCTAATTACCCAGACCCCTTCAACAATCCTTGCTCAGCCAGCTGAATTATACCTTTGGTAGCCCTAAACTATTTTCTAATTTCAACTCTCCAAATTCTCTTCATAATATTCACACCACACATTACTCTCAAACATGGTATCTCCCCTGCCTCCTGCCTCCTCCCTCCTCCTCACTTCAGAGCTTCAGCCCATGCTTCAGACTTGTATAAAAGTGTTGGTATCACTGTACTTTGGCAAATTACCTGTTTTTGCCTCCATAGATTAACTTATTTCTTTTCACAGATACTTCAATAAACCATTTACCTTTTTTCATCTCGTTTATTCCCTCTTTCACCTTTTTCTTTCATAGACCCATCTGTCAACATGTTCACTCCCAAATACCTAAATACATTCACTTCATCCGTACTCTCTCCTTCCAGCCAGTCTCTTATTGCCTAGATTTTTTTGGTACTTTCATGGTTTTTTGCTATTTTCTGTGTTCACTTTTAATTTTCTTTTACACACACTTCCAAGTTCATCCATCAATTTTTGCAACATCAATCCAGAATCTCCCAAGAGAAGTGTCACTGGCAAAGAGCAACTGTGACAAGTCCCATTTTGTATCATATTCATTATTTTTTAATCCCACACTTCTCCCCAACACCCAGGCATTCACTTTTACATCTCTGTCTATAAATATGCTAAACAACCATGGTGAAATCACATGTTTAGCTAGTGAAGGGCCTACTTTTACTGAAAAAGAATCTCCTTCTCTGCTAGATGTGTGGTTTGCTTTCTGCATAAAAATTCTTTACTATTAGTAACGTATTAGCTGTTCTGTTATACATTTTCAGCATTTACCATATTGCTTTCCTATCCACCCTATCATATTTCTTTTCTAAATCCATAAATGCAATAAACCATTTTTACACTTATCTAAGTACTCTTCATTAATGGCTTAATGGCTTCAATGTAAATGCTGTATTTTTTTTCTTTTTTCTTTTTCTTTTTACGTATCTCCTACCCTTCCTACATCCTCTTTACTCCTTTGCAATCCTATTTTTTATCTTACCTCAACCTCTTTTAATAATAATTTTACCATACATTTTACCCAGTATACACAGCAGATTCATTTTTTTTTTTTTTTTAACACATCAACCGTTTCCCCACCAAGGCATGGTGACTCAAAATGAAAGAAAAAAACTTTCATCATCATTCAACATTTTCACCATTACTCATACATAATCACTGTCTTTGAAGAGGCACTCAGATACGACAGTTTAGATGTCCCTCCAAACTGACAATATCCCTAACTCCTCCTTTAAAGTGCAGGCATTGTACTTTCCATTTCCAAGAGTTAAGTCCAGCTAACCGGTTTCCCTGAATCCCTTCACAAAATATTACCCTGCTCACTCTCCAACAGTTTGTCAGGTCCCAAAAGCCATTCTTCTCCATTCACTCCTATCTACATGCTCACGCATGCTTGCTGGAAGTCCAAACCCCTCGCCCACAAAAACTTCTTTTCTTTACCTCCCTCCCTCCAACCTTTTCAGGGACAACCCCTACCCTGCCTTTCCTAATACTGTACTATCCCTATGGCTCATATGGATGTGGAAATACATTACTAGCAATGAATCCTTTTTAATACTGTACCGTATTTCACCCAAGGCTGGGCATTATGGGTGTGTAATATCCTTCAATATTTAAATTGTAGATAGTATATGATTCAGAGAACTGACAAGTTGATAAATTACACATTTGCAACACTTGGGTATCTTTATTGAGGAAACATTTTGCCACATAGTGGCTTCATCAGCCCAATACAAAGAAAAGTAATGAAGATCAGAAGCAGTTTGAGGTAATCAGTCCCTCAGCCTGAAGACAATATAAGATACCTAAGTGTTGCACATGTGTCTAATTTAACAATATGTATTCAAACCACAGAATGGCTGGAGCTTGAACCCACGGCAGGGTTCAAGCCTCACCCATTCTGTGATTTGTTTGCCATCGTGTTACAGCTAGCCCTCCACTTTTGCGAGCTTCGAACGTTTGCGAATTCCCAGCTGCCCAATCATATTTACCAAACAAATGCGGGAAAAAAGTATGGGAAAACGCTTCCCGCTGCATCCCTACTACCCTCCCTCTTACCCCCTCAACCGGCAGCCCGCCATGATCCAGATATGAGTGTCACTCAGTACTGGAAGAAATTCACCATCGCTGACTGCCTCTCAATAGTGCATGAGAGTGTCAAGGATTTGTGCCCTCAGACAGTGAAGGGTTGTTGGAGGGCTTTGTGGCCAGAGTGTGTGTGATTTTGTTGGATTTGGTCGTCAGGACGAGGTTATCAAAGCCGTGAGGAAGACTGTGGAGTTAGCAAGGCTAGTTGGTGGTGAAGGGTTTGAGGACATGCAGGAGGGTGAGGTGAGAGAACTAGTTGAAGAACATGCACTGGGCCTAAATGATGAAGAATTGTTGGAGATTGTGCAGGCAGAGAGTGAGGATGAAGAAGAAGAGAGTGTTGCTGAGGTCATTCAACCTCAAGCCCTCACCCTTGAAAAACTAGGGCAAGCAACGAGAATGACAGCACAGCTCAAACAATTTTTTTATGACATAGACCCATCGATGTTGAGGGCTTTGAAGGTGATGAGCAACATTGATAGGAGCATAATTCCCTACAAAACTTTGTTTGTAGATATGAAGAGGAAACAGTCTCAGTTGCCCATCACAATGTTCTTCACAAGGTAGCCTGCCACTACCCCTGCCTCTACCCCTACTGCCTCACCTGAGCCTCAACCTGTGGCAGAATCTGACTCCGTTGCTAACTCTGACTCTAGCGATGTTGGCAATGACGCTGGCAGTGAAGAGTTAGAATCCACACACTAGACTCGTCATGCTATGCAGTTACACTCCATATACTCACCTCCATTCAACTGTCATCAGTAACTGCATGGCTAACTATCATCACCATCATCATCGTCATTGTCATCATCAGAGTGGCGAGTGTTTTGTTTGTTCATTATTTGTTATTAAACCATAACATGTATATACAATGTTTTACGATGTTTTCATGTGTTTTATGATTGTTCGTGGTTCTATAGGTTAAGGAAGGCTAAGTAAATGCTATTATTATATTTCCCTACAATATATTTGCGCATCAAAACATTCGTGAATTTTCAAGATTCGTGAGGTTCTTGATCCCCTAACCCTCGCGAATGTGGAGGGCCTCCTCTATTACAATTTCACGAGTCAACTAGTATATTCTTTCTTTTTTATTGCATGTTGCATGAATAATACTTCTGGCAGTGCTGCTACTGTAGGATAATACTTGTCTATTAACATCATAAGTAATGGCATTAAGCACATTCATTAAACTTGAAGCAAATTTTCTCACACTGATCATTTGTAGCTTTACTATAAGTTTATTAGGATCAAATAATGCCATTGCTGTGACCAACAGTTGGTTTTTCTTCACAGCATTCACAAGAGCAGTGCTTGTTGCCACTAACATTGTATTGGTTCCATATAAGTCCAACTATAGGCAAAGATATGCATGTTTGAGTTGACCATGTTTTGCTGGCCTTTTGCTAACATTAAAACATTTCTGTATTCATAAGCATTTTAACTAATTCTGCATAATTGTATCATCAGATTGGGTTTATTGTATACATTGTATTATCTGATATAGGGACTAAGTACTGGATGAAATTTATTGTAATGTATAATCCAGAAATTCTAGAGGTGAATGTTTCACTTCCATTGAAAGTTATGTTAATGTGATCTTAATTGATACAGCAGTAAATAATTCAATTAACACTTGCATGTTAGAGTATTTTTATTTAAATTAGTAACTAATAATTTTTTTTGTAATTTTTCAGGGGGTCCTTAAATATGAGTGCTTTGTCACGTGTTCTCTCAGAATCAACAAGCAGTTTGGAAGGAGCTACGTCACCACTTCCATTTCCTGTATATCAGTGTCGGGCGAAGCTCAGGAATATTTCCCAAGGAACCACACTTGACCCATACTTGAATAACAATTATTATGCTACACGACACAGAAACTGTAGTGGGGCTAGCAATTCTTCAGAGAGAAGTATAGAAGAATTTGACCCTCCTGATTTCAACTCAGAAAATGTGGCCACTCATCCCCGGGTGCGCAGTCTAAGTGGCACTCGTACTCGAAGGCGCATTTCTTTGCCCGAACCCATCAGTGCTCAACATTCTAATTGCCTTCCTCAGCTTCCAAAACCATGGCATCGTTCCTTTAGTGAGCAAACCCAAGGATCACGAGGAACAACCCCTGATCCACATGAGTTACCTGACCATTTTATAGCTGAGTATGTAATGCATATGTATACATTCTTAAATGACCACTTGGAAATACAAGGATAACTGCTTGAGCACTTTGTTTAACTTTTGACAGTCTTCTGAAGGTGTATAGATAATCACATTAAAGTGCTCAAGTATTCATTTCACATCCCTGTGGTTGCTTAAACATTATCCTTGTAATCACAGGACCTGGTGCTTCTTAGCCAGGTTTACCTGAAAATCTTAACCAATTCTCTTAAAAAATATACTTTCATTCTTACTGTTTGAGAATTTTCCTGAATTTTGCTAATTATGTTAAGCATTTATTAGTAAATTTTATATTGTTTTTTTAAAAGTATTTTTTATGAAAACAGTTTCAGTCATTAGTTGCATGCCTCTCTGTATTCATCATACATCTCTTAATGCAGTGGGTCCATAGGAAATATTATGCCCAAACAACAATTCAGGGATTTCAGTGTAGGTAGATGGGCCTCTAGATCCTGACATTGATGGCTCTTCACATATATGTTTTGTGTTTAATGATTCTGTTTGAGATAATGAAGTGTTACATAGTGTGTTGCCTGGGAGTTCCATGTGTGGGTATGTTTGCAATGCTTGAGATTCTGCCTAGCAGAACATTGACTTCGGGCATTCCTAATTTACAGATGTAGGGTTTTGTTAAGAAACAGCAAACAAGAAGGACTGAAGTGTATTTAGACCAAATACATCTTCAGTTCAGTTCCATTATTACATTGCCCAGTTATACAGTTTATGAGTTTCCTGTCTAAGTGCCCCAGCACTTTAAAATGTTTTCACCTTCCATTTGATAGTTGCATACCATGTGATTTGGACGTACTGGTGAGAGGATTCCTAAGAACCCAATCTCGGAGTATGAAAAGCTACTTGTTTTTTGTGTAGGCTTCAGCTAACATATGTTAACTGTCATTATTGTGGTTCTTTGAACTCATGCTTCAAAGCAGAAAACGTCCCAGAGTTCCCAGGTAGTGAAAGAAAATGAAGCTTCCTTGCTGCAAAATGGAAGTTGGAAAGAGACATAGTAAGTTGAAAGTGGTAGGAGGTCCAAACCTGACACAAAGAAAGGTATAATAAAAAGGCTATATTATTGATGGTATACAAAACCAACAAGACTATATTATTGATGGTATACAAAACCAACAGTAAAATCGCCCAAGTGGACATGTCTATGAAAGATGTGGTGAACCATAGAATAGATAGAATAGATTAGGCATCTGTGAAAAGAAAGTTTATGTAAGTGAAAAAGTAAATGTATACTGGTACCAAAACTTTTGTATGTGTGTGTAAGGCATAGGTTTTCAATGCTGAAACATAGAGGGAGCTGGAGGCAACACATGTGTTTGAAAGCAATGTGTAGTGTGAATCTCATGCAGAAAATTCAGAGTGTAGAAATTAAAAGGTGATGTGGGATCACTTAGGATATAATTCAGAGGGCTGAGGAGGGGTTGAGGTGGTTTGTGTATGTAGAGAGGATGGACAAGGATAGGTTGATGAAGACGTTATATAAAACATCCCAGGAATGATTGGAGGGATAGGGGGGGTAAAAGAGGCTTTTGAGTTTTAAGGACTTGAACATCCAGGAGGCCTTTGTGAGCATGTTAGACAGAAATGAATGATGACAAGAGGATTTCTAATAGACATGCTGTTGGGGTGTGAGCAAGATAACGTTTGTGAAGGGATTCAGGAACACTGGTTAGCTGGACTTGAGTCCTGGATGTGGGAAGGGCAATGGCTGGAGGTGAACATGTTGTATTTGGAAGATAGTGTGATTATGATGTCAGCACAATTGTGAAAGGACGGCAATTGAATGAATGTATTTTTGTCTGGTCACCCTGCCTTGGCTGGAGATGTCTGTTATTGTAAAAGAAAAGTGTTGTACATGTGTCTTATTCATCAGAGATTGTATTCTTAAGTGGTTCATTAAATGCTATACAGAAAAATAGTTTTTCATATTTTTAAAGTTAGTTACGTATTATTTCTTAAGCACAATATTCTTAAACAGTGTTACCAATCTTAATATTGTATTGTTCAACATCTAATGAGATTTTCTCTTTGCATCTTAGTAAATGAAGAGGGTGTATAAATCTGGGATGGAAGCTAAGAGGGATAAGGGTCATTCCAAGAACAATATGAAGTGGCAAAGGAGGCTTTCAATGTTAGGGGCTTTAGCATCCAGCAGGCATGTGATGTGTGTATGTGTTGCATAGCCCTTTGACTATTTCGAGAGAGAGGAGAGAGAGAGATTTTGGGAAATGTTGAGTGAGTGTGTGGGGAGTTTTGAACCAAGTGAGAGAGTAATTGTGGTTGGGGATCTTAATGCTAAAGTGGGTAAAAATGTTGTGGAGGGAGTAGTAGGTAAATTTGGGGTGCCAGGGGTAAATGTAAATGGGGAACTATTAATTGAGCTATGTGTAGAAAGAGGTTTGGTAATAAGTAATACATATTTTATGAAAAAGAGGATAAATAAATATACAAGGTATGATATAGCACGTAAGGAAAGTAGTTTGTTGGATTATGTATTGGTGGATAAAAGGTTGATGAGTAGGCTTCAGGATGTACATGTTTATAGAGGGGCAACAGATATATCAGATCATTATTTGGTTGTAGCTACAGTTAGAGTAAAAGGTAGATGGGACAAAAGAAAATGGCAACAGCAAGTAAGAGAGGTAAAAGTGTATAAACTAAGGGAGGAGGAAGTTAGGGTGAGATATAAGCAACTATTGGCAGAAAGGTGGGCTAGTGCAAGTAGGAGTAGTGGGGGTTGAAGAGAGTTGGGATAGTTTTAAAAATGCAGTATTAGAATGTGGGGCAGAAGTTTGTGGCTATAGGAGGGTGGGTGCAGGAGGAAAGAGGAGTGAGTGGTGGAATGAAGAAGTAAAGGGTGTGATAAAAGAGAAAAGGTAGCTTATGAGAGGTTTTTACAAAACAGAAGTGTTAATAGAAGAGCAGAGTATATGGAGAGTAAAAGAAAGGTGAAGAGAGTGGTGAGAGAGTGCAAAAGAAGAGCGGATGAAAGAATGGGAGAGGCTCTGTCAAGAAATTTTGCTGAAAACAAGAAAAATTTTGGAGTGAGATAAACAAGGTAAGAAAGCCTAGAGGAACGAATGGATTTGTCAGTTAAAAACAGAGTAGGGAGTTAGTAGATGGGGAGCTGGAGGTATTGGGTAGATGGCGGGAATATTTTGAGGAACTTTTAAATGTCGATGAAAAAGGGAGGCGGTAATTTCATGTACTGGCCAGGGAGGTACAACATCGTTTAGGAGTGAAGAAGAGCAGGATGTGAGTGTGGGGAGGTGCGTGAGGCATTACGTAGAATGAAAGGGGTAAAGCAGCTGGAATTGACGGAATCATGACAGAAATGTTAAAAGCAGGGGAATATAGTGCTGGAGTGGTTGGTATTTTTGTTTAATAAATGTATGAAAGAGGGAAGGTACCTAGGGATTGGCAGAGAGCATGTATAGTTCCTTTATATAAAGGGAAGGGGATAAAGAGAGTGTAAAAATTATAGGGAATAAGTTTACTGAGTATACCAGGTAAAGTGTATGGCAGGGTTATTATTGAAAGAATTAGAGGTAAGACAGAGAGTAGGATTGCAGATGAGCAAGGAGGCTTTAGAGTGGGTAGGGGATGTGTAGATCAAGTGTTTACAGTGAAGCATATATGTGAACAGTATTTAGATAAAGGTAGAGAAGTTTTTATTGCATTTATGGATTTAGAAAAGGCATATGATAGAGTGGATAGGGAGCAATGTGGCAAATGTTGCAAGTGTATGGAATAGGTAGTAAGTTACTGAAGGCTGTAAAGAGTTTTTATGAGGATAGTGAGGCTCAGGTTAGGGTGTGTAGGAGAGAGGAGATTACTTCCGGTAAAAGTAGGTCTTAGACAGGGATGTGTAATGTCACCATGGTTGTTTAATATATTTATAGATGGGGTTGTAAAAGAAGTAAATGCTAGGGTGTTGGGGAGAGGGTGGGATTAAATTATGGAGAATTAAATGCAAAATGGGAGTTGACACAGTTACTTTTGCTGATGATACTGTGCTTATGGGAGATTCTAAAGAAAAGTTGCAAAGGTTAGTGGACGAGTTTGGGAGAGTGTGTAAAGGTAGAAAGTTAAAAGTGAACATAGATAAGAGTAAGGTGATGAGGGTATCAAACGATTTAAATAAAGAAAAATTGGATATCACATTGGAGAGAGATTATGGAAGAAGTAAATGTTTTCAGATATTTGGGAGTTGACGTGTCAGCGGATGGGTTTATGAAGGATGAGGTTAACCATAGAATTGATGAAGGAAAAAAGGTGAGTGGTGCATTGAGGTATCTGTGGAGACAAAAACGTTATCCATGGAGACAAAGAAGGGAATGTACGAAAGTATAGTGGTACCAACACTCTTATATGGGTGTGAAGCATGGGTTGCAAATGCTGCAGCGAGGAGGAGGCTGGAGGCAGTGGAGATGTCCTGTCTAAGGGTAATGTGTGGTGTAAATATTATGCAGAAAATTCGGAATGTGGAAATTAGGAGAAGGTGTGGAGTTACTAAAAGTATTTGTCAGAGGGCTGAAGAGGGGTTGTTGAGGTGGTTTGGTCATTTAGAGAGAATGGATCAAAGTAGAATGACTTGGAGAGCGTATAAATCTGTAGGGAAGGAAGGCGGGGTAGGGGTCGTCCTAGAAAAGGTTGGAGGAAGGGTAAAGGAGGTTTTGTGGGCGAGGGCTTGGACTTCCAGCAAGCATGTGTGAGCGTGTTAGATAGGAGTGAATGGAGACAAATGGTTTTTGGGACATGACGATCTGTTGGAGTGTGAGCAGGGTAACATTTTGTGAAGGGATTCAGGGAAACCAGTTAATTGATTTAGTTGGACTTGAGTCCTGGAAATGGGAAGTACAATGCCTGCACTTTAAAGGAGGGGTCTGAGATAGTGACAGCTGGGAGGGACTTTTCTCAGCTGTCGTATCTGAGCTCCTCTGCAAAGACAGTGATTATGTATGAGTGTGGTGAAAGTGTTGAATGATGATGAAAGTATTTTCTTTTTGGGGATTTTCTTTCTTTTTGGGTCACCCTGCCTCGGTGGGAGACGGCCGACTTGTTGAAAAAAAAAAAAAAAAAAAAAAAATATACGTCTTACGAGCCAATGTTTCGGACGTATTTATACGCCTAAATTCTAGCGGCCTCAAATCAAGCAGGAGAAAGCTGGTAGGCCCACATGTGAGAGAATGGGTCTGTGTGGTCAGTGTCGCAGTATAAAAAAATCCTGCAGCAAGCAGTACATAATGAGAAAAAAACTCTGACCGTTTTTTAATTAAAACGCCGTCTTTGAGGTGTATTTTCGTATAGTATTTATGGTTGTATTCTCTTTTTCATGGTCTCATTTGATAGAATGGGAAACATATTACAGGAATAGAGATGATTTTGATTAGTTTCATGATGTAAACGATCTTGAAATTGAGCTCAAAGTAGCGGAAATGTTCGATTTTTGCCAATGTTCAAAAGTAAACAAATCACACCATGCATCCAATACACATCAATTGGTGAGTCTAATATTCTTTCACAAGTGCACAGATATTGTTTATACAGAATCTTCTATTTTTTGTATGAATAAAAAATCAAAATAGAAAGCAAGAGTAATGTAAGAGGGGCCTAAAGACATGACTAATGAATAGATAACATCTTATTTTAGTGCTAGGGATGTCTGCATTGTTTATTCTGGACCCTATTTTGAAATTGACATCTTTTTTATTTTGGAAGAAATTGGCAAAATTGCCATATTCTGACCACTTTATTGGGTAGTTGAAATCGGTAAATTGGTGATTTCTTGTACTCAATCGATAGAACAAATGGAGTTCTAAAGAAATAGCTATGAGTTTGGTCGACTGTCCCAATGGAATTGGCCTAAAATAGGGTTCAAAGTCGGCAAAATCGCCGATGTGTATATATCACTGACATCGCTAACTTTGCGAGAGCGTAATTCCGTAAGTTTTCAATCAAATTTCATACTTTTGGTGTCATTACAATCGGGAAAAGATCCTCTATCATTTCATAAGAAAAAATAATTTTTTTTTTTCCAAAATTTTCCGACATAGAATGACAGTTTCAGAATGGGGCCTCCGACAGTCAAAGGGATAGGAGTGAATGGAAACAAGTGATTTTAAATGAACGTGCTGTGGAGCATGATCAAGGTAATATTTATGAAGGGATTCGGGGAAATCTGCTAACCAAACTTGAGTACTGGAGTTGGGAAGAGCAGTTCCTGCACTCTGAAGAAGGGGTGAAGGCAGCTGTCTGGCAAGACAGCAGTTGAATGAGTGATGGTAAAGGTATTTCTTTTATTGGGGGTCACCCTGCCATGGTGGGTGAGGGTTGTTGCAGTAAAAAATATTAATGATTTTTTAAAATTTCAGAAATATGTTCCTTGAAGTTCAAGATGAGTATGAAAATCCTTCTGAAGAAACGTTTGATGTAGTTGATAATAGGAACACATCGTGGATGTCTGGTGCAAGTGGAGGAGCATTACCAAAACATATAGCGAGAGAAGCATCTGTTGTACAAACTGCTGAAATGGAATCTTTCGATATGACTGGTGGAAACTTTTCACAAAGAATAAATGAAGAATCTCAGAGAGCAAGAAGACAGGGTGGTATATGCCATTCCTACAGCAGCACAGTCATTAGGCAAGAATATGAAGATGAAGAGCTCAATGTTTCACGATTTAAAATTAAGAGACAGCTGTCCATCCCATCGACAAAAGAAACTCTTGCCAAAATTAATGATGTGAGAAAGTTTTTACAGGTACGTATGCTTTATTATGTGTAACAGAATATTTTTGTTTATAGTTCTTATTAGGGTAGCATTTATAATCTTAACTTGTTTTGTGAATGTCTGAAGCTTGCATAATTGTAAATATGAAAAAAAATTACATTTTGTATTACTGTCTAGAAAATAACATATACTGCTACGATACAGTATAATACATCATAGGTTGCAGGTATTTTCTTACTGAATTTTGACCTTTAGTCATGAATTAGGGAGGGGTGAATGGAGACTTTATTTAATTTTTTTTTTTTCAACAAACTGACTGTATCCCACCAAGGCAGGGTAAGTTTTTTTTTTTTTTTTTAATGGATGTGCTGTTGGAGTGTGAGAAAGGTAACTTTTATAAAGGTATTCAGGGTGACGGATTAGCCGGACTTGAGTCCTGGAGGTGGGAATATTGCAGTCAGAGGGTAATCTGATTGTGATATATGCACACCTCTGGAGAGATGGTAATTGAATAAATGATGGCTGAATGTGTTTTGTTTTTGTATTTCCCTGCCTTGGTGGAAGACAGTGTTGAGTTAAAAAGAAAAATGTGAAACATGGGTTTTAAATGTTGTGGCCAGGAGGAGGCTGGAAGCAGTAGAATGGGTTTGAGGGTATTTTGTGGTGTGAATATTATGTAGAGAATTAGGAACTTTTTAAAAGGTGTGGGGCCACCAAAATTATTATTCAGAGACCTAAGGAGAGATTGTTGATGTGGTTTGGGCATTTAGAGAGGATGGAGCAAAATATAATGACTAGGAGGGAATATAAATCTGGAGTGGAGTAAAAGACTGGTAGGGGTCATTTTAGGAAAGGTTAGAGGGAGAGTTTAGAGGTTTTGAGTGCTAGGAGCTTGGACATCCAATAGGCTTGTGGGAGCATGAGGTGAGTTGAGGCATGGGTTTTAAATGCTGCAGCAATGTAACATTTATGAAGGGATTCAGGAAAACCAGTTAGCTGAACTTGAGTCACGGAAGTTGAAAGTACAGTCATGCGTCTCTTAATGACGGGATACGTTCTGAGAAATGTGTGGTTACGCAATTTCGTCGTGTGAACGTTTTCAAACCTTTTTAAGGAGCTTGTTGAGGTCTGCAAAAACTTCTGCTAAACCCTTACTGGGAGGGAGTTCCGAGGGTCAATGCCCCTGCAGCCCGGTCCATGGCCAGACCTTCTTTCAACAAACCGAAGCAGGGTGGCCCAAAAAGAAAAACGAAAGTTTCTCTTTTTAACTTTAGTAATACAGTGGTCCCTCGGTTTTCGTGCATCTCCAAACTTAAACATTTATGGAAGTGTATTTTCGTAAGTGTATTTTTGGGGGTCTGAAATAAACTAACCTACGTGACAATATTTCTTAAGGAAGTAAATTCGTTCGCTAATGGCACTTGAGCAGCATTCTGTAACGAATTTTCGGCGAAAACCGAGGGACCACTGTATATACAGAAGAAGGGGTTACTAGCCTCTTGCTCCCGGCATTTTAGTCACCTCTTACAACACGCATGGCTTACAGAGGAAGAATTCTATTCCACTTCCCCATGGAGATGACCAGGCCTTGCCTTCACTAAATTTTGTATGCTTAGGGGCTGTGATGAACAAAATAACATGAGATTAAATCAAGCACAAAATGTATAAGGCTGCTACTGCTGTTTTACAGAATTTTCATCTCCGTCATATATGCGTTCCATCATTGACCGAAACTTCATTATGCGGTGCATGACTGTACAGTGCCTGCACTCTGAAGAGGAGGTGGGGATGTTGCAGTTCAGAGGTTCATCTGAACTGTGATGTTAGAACACTTTTGGCAAGACAGTAATTGAATGAATAACCGAAGGTGATTCCACTTTTTTGCATCACCCTACCTCAGTGGGAGATGGTCAGTCTTAAAGAAAAAATTTAAAAGAATACTTTGTCTCAGATATCTGGGGCACTTTTTTTTTTAAGCACAGTCCTGTATTTAGTACTGTGCTAGTAATGTTATTTTTTGTGCCAGTGATAACTACATTTTTAATGCTATATTTTTACTATAAATTCTTATTTTCCTTTTCAGGTGCATGACTCAGACCCAACGTTATTAGCACCCTTACAAAGAATTGAAAGCTTTGTCAATAAAAAGAAACATGAAGGTAAACGTAGAAAACTAGACTCCAACAGTCTGGAGTATTGATAATTATGTGAGTTATTTAGGGTAAATCATAGACACTGGTATACTAGACACTGTTTGGTGCTACTAATTGACTTCACTACTAAGTGCCTTAATAATAAAAACTTTTAATAACTAAGTTGCAGCCATCATGTTATTGAGCTACTGTATTGTTTTACCTTCCAAAAAAGAGTTAAGATCTTTAATGAGTGGAAATATGTATTTGCTTAATTTTAGATCATACTTACATTTATGCCTCTATTACAATCTTGATGCTAGTGTATTATTACCAAGCAGATTTATGCAGGTGTGAATGAAGGTAAACCCTAGCCTGAAATTGAATGCTTAAAGAATTATATGTTTTGTGTTTGTTTTATTGTCTTATGCAGTACTGGGAACAATTTGGTTCTTTGTAAAGATAAATGAAAGAACTATTTCAGTATTCAGTACTGTACTGTTGTGTATGTCTGTACTTCTTCAGTATTCAGTACTGTACTGCTGTGTATGCCTGTACTATTTCAGTATTCAGTACTGTACTGCTGTGTATGTCTGTTCTTCATAATAAGTGACACAGTTCTCTACTATTTTTTAAAAAAATAATTTTTTTGACAAAGTATAAGACCATGGCTAAATCCAATGAAAAATGAGGATTGGCAGAAGTTAGTTATTTTGATAGCTATACAACTTCTGGCCAAAGTAATGTTTCTCATATTAAAAGATTGCTTTGCTAGTGGGAAATTGCTCAAATGATGTTAAGTTAACTTTCTTAGGTGCCAGAACTAGAATACTCTATTAGAAGAATCATTGAGATTATTAAGCTTACAATAATTAGTTGTTTTGGAACGTGATTCAGAATTTTCTAGCTTAAATAGTGTAGCATCCTAGTAAGTGAGGATGACCACTTGTGGGTATCAGTCTTAGCATGCTAAGACTTAAAGTGAGAGTCAATACTTTCTGGCAGATATTCTTTCAAAAAGCTCTTAGAAATCATGTTTTGACTTTTTGTACCATTAAGCTGGATCTGATGAATTAGACACATGTGCAACAGTTGGGTATGTTTATTGTTGAAACGTGTCGCATACACAGTAGGCTTCTTCAGTCAAATACAGAGGCAGCAGGTGTAGCAGTGAAATGAAGATGATGTAATCAGTCCATCAACCTTGGAGAAATAATTGATGGACTGATTACACCATCTTCATTTCACTACTACACCTGCTGCCTCTGTATTTGAGTGACACGTTTCAACAATAAAGATACCCAACTGTGGCACATGTGTTTTAATCATCAACTTTTCGGTATTTTATACCATCCTCTACATAAGCTAGATCTGATTGTCAGCAAATAAAGTTTTACGTGTTTACTCTCACTTTATCAGTGGAATAAGTTTCAATGAATTCAATATATTACTGTTTGTGATATCTAAGAGTAAATAAGTTTAAATATACTTTGAGACTAAACTAGTTACTAGAGTTTCTACAATTAACAGTGCTGATATCACCATGGCAAACCATCTTGAATATGTCAGGCCCTGGCCTTGTAAACTTTTTTATATTTATTATAATTTATTATTATTTTTATTGTGAATGTGTGTGTAAAATTTGGACCTATTTTATAAGAAAGAATTGATGAATATAATTTTTTTTTTAATTAGGGCACTTTTAGTTCAGTTTTACTTATGCTGTAATGAAGATACTAGGTTACAATGATGTGTATAGTGCATTATATTCTACATTATAATGATAAAGATTGCTTACAGTATTCCACATGTTGCTACATGTATCTCAGTATTACTACAACTACTGCCTGCAAATTATTTTAAAATGCATTCTCTTGATTCTCTTGAGTGTAGCAACAAAAGGAGTACAACTATAACTAAATGAACAATTAAACTAAAACATTGTGTCTGAAAGTGACTTACATGAGTGTTGGAACATGCCTTATTGATGCAGAATAATATTTTATTTTAATGTTAAATGATTGCTTAACTATTGAACAAATTGCAGTTGTACAAAAAAGGTTGTTGTTGTATAGAATAAGATATGTATGCAACACTTGGGACATTTTGACTCACGAAATCGTAATGACACGATTGCAAACAAACCATACAACGGGTGGGGTTCGAACCCGCGGTCAGGAGTTTTGAGAGAGACTGACCGCAGGTTTGAACCCCACCCGTGGTATGATTTCTTAGGACATTTTATTAGGCAGATGTTTCACCATTCAGTGGAGTCTTTTTTTAGTAAAAGTTAGATTGAAAATTTCTGCAGATGGTTAAATATCTAATAAAATGTTCAAGTGGTGTATACAAATCTTTATTCTAGTTTGTCAGTATTGATATGTACTACCTAGTACTTGTAGCAAAGTTGTTATTTTTATTAAGGGTCTCAGATTTCCTTGTTATAACAATGCCATAGTTAGCTAATTATGCAGATTAATGCATTGACAGTTTCTGGACATTTTGGTTATTAAAAAAAAAAAAATGCAAAATGAAACTTCTTAAATTGGCTGACTGCTGTAAATTTGCAAAAAATGTAAGGTATAATTGATTCTTTTGGTTTTATTTTTTTAAGCCAATTTGTATTGAAGAGGTAACCACTGTAGAGGAGCTTCTGTGTTATACTGTATTTATGTATGTAAGGTAGATTTTTACATCATACATGTAAGCTGGAAGTCCTTATTTCGTATTGTATGTTATACAGTGGTTACAGTGTGAGAAAAAAGTTTAGATACAATTATTTTATTGTTCTTGAGAAGTGCATTTACCATCATGTATGTAGGTAGTAAGTCAAAAGTTTTGTATGTATGACTTTACTATAAACAACAGAGGTGACACACACAATGTTGCAAGTAATGTTAGAGAATGTTAAAATATTTCTTCTCATGATGAATGTACTCGTAGCACGTCATTACTTGTCACCATTGTGTATTTTTCCATATACGTACTGTATACAACTATTGTATACTGATAATTACATTATACAAGTTTATCTGCATCAACAAAGAGAAACTTTATAAAAAAAAAGGCTTGATTTAAGTTTACAATAATACTGTATTTTTATATATATATTTTATTAACACATCAGCCGTTTCCCACTGAAACAGGGTGACCCAAAAAAAGAAGTAACACTTTTCATCATCACTCACTCCATCACCATCTTGCCAGAGGCATGCTGACACTACAATTCAAAAACTGCAACATATCTACATCCCTCCTTCAGAGCACAGGCACTGTACTTCCCACCTCCAGGACTCAAGTCCAGCTGACCAGTTTCCCTGAATCCCTTCATAAATGTTACTTTGCTCACATTCCAACAGCACGTCAAATCATACTGTATTTATTCTAGTTTATTTGCTTTATTTTCATATAACTTTCATGTAAAAAAATTTGAGTTAATGCTGAGTATTCTCTAAATAATTCAAACCCCTGTGGTTTAGTGCTTCTATTTGATTATAATAATAATAATCTAAATAATTCATGTTTCTGGAGCTTATGGTATGCATACACATTAAGCATTATTATATTTAGGTGGGAGTGCTAAACCCAAATTGGTCATACAGTACCTGAGGAATAAGAAGTACACCGGTTATATCCAAGGAAGGGGAGGACAAATCCAGTTCCTTGGATCAAGAACCCGTCACCAGTATCAAGGAACCTTCCTTGAGGGGGAGCATTATATAGCCATTAATCCTATACCACTGTTCTCAAATCTTTATTATTAAATTTTGCATATACGTATTTACCTCCTTTTATAAATTCATTCTTTTTTTAACTAAATAAAAAGACTAGTCTTTCAGAATATTTAGGTAGGAAGAGCTTTTTAGTAAATGAGCCTAATTTAATCTTGGTCTTAAAAAAAAATACTTTAAATTCATATTTAAAATACATAATTTAAAAAATATTGACTTAAATAATAAAACTCAAATCAACTTTTTTCCAAATATTGAGACCCTCTCAAAATCCACAGAAATCCAGAATGGTAAAAAGAAGCTCAAAATGGTTTGTGGACTGCCAAAGTACAGCATTAATACAGATCTTTAAATATTTAAGTGCGTAACACAAGCAAGGTAATCATGGTTTCAGGAGTTTTGCAGAAAATTGGAAAGTTTAATGTATACTTGGGGAGAAGATACCCTAAAAGATTCTTGAACTGTGAGAGGGGTCACCAGAATTTTTAGATACCTTACAAAATGAAAAACTCCAGATAGAACAGAAACCTTTATTTTTATATGCAATTTTTAACATGTTAGTTGTTTTATCCCAAGGTAGGGTGAACCCAAGAGCACACAACCACCATCACCTGCTTCTAATGTCATTCCTGGAGGGTGTACACATCAATGTCCAATATTGATGAACTGAACCTTGACATCTCCATTCTACTCTCAAGATACAAGCACTATTTTCCAACCTTCAAAACTCAAGTCTGACTAGCTAGTTTTTGTGAATATCTTCATAATTTTTACCTTGCTCACTCTAATAGCATGTTAAATCTCTTGTACCACTCATTCCAATCTAACATGACTCATGTGACTGTGCCTCACAGTTCCTTTCTCACACCCTCTTTCAGCTTTTTTTTTTATTATTAGATTTCTATCATAAAAATCTTATCAACTTTTTTTTATGCCTTTGCATGTTTCCTCCACTCCAGATTTATACAACCTCTTCTATCAACCAATCTTGTTCCATTCTTTGTATATAACAAGCTCATTTCAAAGACGTTTCTGCTTTTTGTTTTGCATTATGCTTTTTTTACTACAACAAGAGATTCTCTGATTCAATTGTCCAATCTCTGCACTTATCTAGAAACATCAACTATGACAGTTCTAATTTAATTAAAAATTATGACTACATTTTCCTTATTCCTTTCCCATGTATTTTCACTCTTGACAATTATGGTTTTGTCATAGACTACTTGATATACTTAACTCATAAGTTGCTATGTTCTCTCTTGTTCCTCTTTCATTTGTACAGAGCAACTCCACATGCTTATTACTAATCCATGGACACTTTCCCTTTCATACATGTAATGAGTAAATACATCAGCAATTTATAGCCTCACCTGCTTTCAGCATTTCTGTTTTAATTCCAATCATCCCTACTGCTTTTACCACTTAAATTTCTTATTACTGCACTTGCTCAATTTATGCCATAACTTGATAAAAATAAAAGATCAAAGACTACTCTTGAGATATAAGGGCATCTATCAACAGATCCCAGACTGCTTCAAAAGGAAACTTTGCAAAATTCTTAAAGCATTTCCTGACCAGCTAGGTTGTGATTCCTGCACTGAACTGCTGGCTGTGAGCACAGACAGCCTGACTGACCAATCTTATAACTAGAAGCTCTGGTCTGGGACTGGGCCATTGGGGGAATGATCCCTGGAACTTATTATAAGTTTATTACAAATATGTACATGTAGTGCTCTCTCCTCCCATTTCTGTCCTCATTCTCCAATGCCTCTCTCTCCTTATTCAACATCTCAGACTGAACTACAATAGTGATAATCCTCAGGAACATCTCAAGATATATTAAAAGTGGATATCACCTCTGAGAGAGCCAGTTTAATACACAATAAATAATTGCAAATTACATAAATAAAATTTATTTTTCTTAAGTTAACTACATAGTGATGTTCGCTATGTAATAAAAAGCTATATAAATTTACTGCTAAAAACTAACGTTAATTTTAAAATTAATGTATAGTGCTAGTTCATTTTCAATATAATTCTCAGTTGTTACTCTTGAGTATCAAGAAACTTATTTATATTTCTTTTACTTTTATGTATTTCAGATTAAAATTGGTTTGTGTATGGAGAATAGAATTTTTTTTTTTTTTTTTTTTCAACAAGTCGGCCGTCTCCCACCGAGGCAGGGTGACCCAAAAAGAAAGAAAATCCCCAAAAAGAAAATACTTTCATCATCATTCAACACTTTCACCACACTCATACATAATCACTGTCAGAATAGAAAATACTGTAGTTAAATGTCTTTAAGCAAGAGATAGATAGAATCTCGTCAATTGTATTTTGTATTGTGTTATGAGTATACTTAGTTTTATATTCATATACATGTAATGTACTCATATATGTAGTTACTATTGTTTCTTGCTGATGTTCTGGTATGGGATAGGAATATTTAGATTCATTAACATTATTATCATCATCATCATCATTAATATTATTATTTTTATTTCTGTCTGTCTGTCAACACGTCGGCCATTTCCCACCGAAGCGGGGTGGCCCAAAAGGAAAAACAAAAGTTTCTCCTTTTACATTTAGTAATATATACAGCTGAAAGCACATCTCTTTTCTGGAGCTTATGATCTTTAAACAACAGGTGTTCAAGAAATTTAACTTCTAATTATTATTAATCATTATAGTATTTGTGTGAAAGGCTAAACATGTGATGGAGACTTAATCATCCATCCACTAGTCATGCCTGATTTATGTATAGGCTATCCTGTCACAGACAGGAAGCATGTAGCTTATGATTGTCCTAGCTATGGATAAGGATGTGTCCTATGTGGTCACCCATTCAGTCACTGATCAGACTCAACTGTACTTGACATGACAGAATGTACAACATGCTCATGAAGAGTGCCATGCTATGGTAAAATACAGTGGACCCCCGAGTTTCGTAAAAACGTCACTCCTGAAGTCTGCTCAAGTGCCATTACCGAACGAATTTACTCCCTTAAGGGAAAATGTCACGTAGGTTAGTCTATTTCAGACCCCCAAAAATACACTTCCACAAGCACTTACAATATTATACTTACATAATTGTACGATTTCCAGGGTTTACGAAACTCGGGGGTCCACTGTATACTGAAATATTAATCTCTCATGTCATGTGCACTCATATTTTTTTCCATTTCATGAATGTTAGAATTGTTTATCTTAAATTAAGTAGTATTGCATTTTAGCAGAATTCTATCTTTTTATTTTATGATTCTGCATAATTACACTTATGATACAAGAAGCGAGCAACACAGTGCAGTGGTCCTATAAAAGTCACATGCGCACTGTGAGCAAATATATTACAGTGGTTGCATTTGCCATTATTATTATGTAATCAGACTGCTATAATATGTCTATACAGTGGTCCCTCGGTTTTCGCCGAAAATTCGTTCCAGAATGCTGCTCAAGTGCCATTACCGAACGAATTTACTTCCTTAAGAAATAATGTCACGTAGGTTAGTCTATTTCAGACCCCCAAAAATACACTTGCAACAGCACTTATGAAAATACACTTACATAAATGTTCGAGTTTGGAGATGCACGAAAACCGAGGGACCACTGTATAGGTAATTAATATGGACTGTGAGAATAAATTCATTGCAGTATGGGGTACATGTACAGTGAACCCCCGGTTTACGTTATGCTCCAAACTCGAACAATTATGTAAGTGTATTTTTGTAAGTTCATTTGTAAGTGTATTTTTGGGGGTCTAAAAGGACTAATCTAATTTACATTATTCCTTATGGGAATAAATTCGTTTGGTAACGGCACTTGAACAGCATTCTGAAACGAAATAATGACGTAATCCGGGGGTCCACTGTATAGCTAATTCTTCGAATATGAAGGTATACATTGCCTTTCATGCACAACATGAATTAGTAATCTTCTTTCTTTGTATAAACAATTTAAAAGTTCTTATTTAAAGATAAGTGAATATCTCATAACTAAAACTAAATTACACTTGGTATTTGCTTATATGTATTTATTATTCTGAATTAATTCTAGAAAATGGTTGTAAGACATTGACAATATACATTTTTGTATAATGTTGCATCAAAAATTTGATTATGGAAGAAGTTCTGCTCAAATCACTTGGTTGAATGGAACATGTTAAAACTCTTTCTTGACTGAAATTTTCATATACAGTGGACCCCCGAGTTACGAGCACCCCGGAAATCGTACAATTATGTAAGTATAATATTGTAAGTGCTTTTGTAAGTATTTTTGGGGGTCTGAAATGGACTAATCTACTTGACATTATTTCTTAAGGGAGTAAATTCGTTCGGTAATGGCACTTTGAGCAAGCTTCTGGAATGAATTTTGCTTGTTACTCGGGGGTCCACTGTATGTGTGTGCCTAAATGAATTACCGTACTATATACTACATTATGTACCTACCTGATTTTACACCAAAAATCATCATGTGCAAAAGGTTGTCACACAAGAGACAACTAGGTCTACTCAGAGCTAGGATATGAGACCAGATGTTTGTGATTCATAGCTGTAAACAGTGCAATAGATAGTATACCAACATAGCATTAAGAATTAATGTGATGTATTAATAAGGAACAAATGTGCAATATTCTTATTTTGAATAGGATCTACATCATCTGCAAGCTTGTTCATATAGGTTTGTATTCTTTCTGGCAAGTATCAGTGATCTACAGTATACAATAATGTGCAATATTTTGTTAATTGAAAACCAAATTGGTTAACAGGTTTTTGCTCTGCAAGGTTTTTATCCATCTTTCTCTAATGGCTTTTTCTAGGTAAGTACGTACTGTACTGAATTTTAACAATAGTTTTTTTTTTGGTTATTAAATACTATGCAATATGTGTCATTTTCCATTTGTCCTTTTGATTGCTTGTTTTGTAATGAAACCCCAAATATTTTTCAAAGTACTGTATTTTACAGTGTGGAAGATGCTATCCCCCCCCTCCCTCCCCCCCCAAAAAAAATTTACCCAGTGTCTTGGAGGCTGAAGTACCATTTATCTTTTTTTCCAAAATTTAGCCAATCAGAATTAGGAGGCATCCTCAATACCAAAGCGTCTTGTTCACCATAAAATACGGTAAATAGCTTAGGTTTCCTACACATTCTTTTAAACATCGGCTGCTATCTTGTCTTGTCTTGTCTTGTTGTTTTCTTCATGTCAACATCTGGTAGTAGCTTCTTTAGTTCATATTTATATATTTCACTGTTTCACTGTTCTCTGTTTCAGTTGGTTGTCTGGAGGCTCAAATATTGTACATCGAAAGTGTCTGTTTCTGTAGACATTATCCAGAACTTCCTATTCAGTACTTCATACATTTATTCCTCTACTCTTCTACTTCCGTGATTTTGTCATTCATACCAGTACATATTGTAATAATTATATACATATATTACAATGCCACATACAGGACTACCTGGCAAACTGGATAAGCAAGCTAAAATACAGGAAAAGTGTTAGCATGGATAATGGTGTATATGATAGACAGTTCAAGACATTTATTGAGGAAACATTACTCCACCAGTGGCTTCTTCAGAGGTCACTTGTGGCGAAACATTTCTTCAGCAAATGTTGAATTGTGTGTGGGTCTTCATCTTCATGCTATCAGTATCACCATATCGGTTCTCCACCCAACAGTGTATATCGTTTAGTGGGCCTCTGGTTTTGGGTTCAGTGTTGTCTGCTCCCCAAAGAAGCTTAGCAGATACTTTGAAGTGTCCTTATTAAGTGCTAGCAATATCTTTGAAAACCATTTATTCTAAAACTACTGTATTTTAATGAGAAAAATTAAATGTTTGAAACATGCTATTAAACTGTCTTAGAACAAATAGTTTTGTTCTGTTCTAGAGTAACAATGTGCAAGTACATTTTTCATAATTGTCAAATGATCTGCTCCATGACATTCTGAAACCATCACCTTAAAGTTAGAGTCCAAAGAATATGTTTTGCTCTTCCTGCGTGTTGTGCATATACAGTCAGGTAACAACACTCCAGTGCTTCAGGTCTTCAAGCATTACTTAACATCCACATTTCTGAGACACATTAAAAATCTCTGTACTGTACATGAAAAAATAAGAAAATTACCAAATGAATAAAACGTTCTTCATTAATGCTTATGTAAATTGTCCTTTAGCAAATTTCACTTTAGAGTACAGTACCTATTTATGCAGTAGACATTGAACATATGAGTCAGCACTGAGTGACCCATGTGAGTTTAGAACTGTTTTTGAGTAAATAATGATAAGAGCATCTAAGCATTATAAGTTGAAGGGCATTATGAAACTGTAGTGATTAGAATATTGAGACTGACATGCAGGTACCTATATCAAAACTCTTCATTGAATTTTGATTTTTCATTACCAACTACTTAGTAACAATAGTGTATGATTTCTTCACTAGAAGTGATATTAAGTTACTTATAATGGATATACACTTTCAGTATGATTTTTTGTTTTTGTTTTTTTTGTTTTTTTGTCAACTGATTTGTCATTACTCTTATCCCAGCCATTAGGGAGAGGTTCCTTGATCCTTGTCATGGAATCTTGAGCTAAGAGTTTGGAGCTAGCCTCACTTTCAATCAAATCTGATTAACTCATATTTTCCAGACAATATGACCATTACATGTTAAGGGCTTCCCTTTGGATATAGTAAAAATGTTACTTATCTCAAATGTGCCACATTCTGCAGTATCATATTTTTTAATGTCTCTCACCTTTGATCTCTGCTTCAAGATGGAATTGCAAAATCATGATTAGTACTATACCTGTATTGTCTTGAGCAACCATCCTTCCAGCCCATAATTCATGCAAAGTGTTATTGAATATAGAAGTATGTACTAACCTCATCTTTTGATTGTGCCATAATGTCTATTAATTTTTAATATTGAATGATTATGAAGCTTCATAGAAACCTTTTTTTTAAACTGTAGAAAGTCATTTTTTCAATGGTGGCCATCTCCCACTAAATAAAAAAGTAAACTCATTCAATAGCTCTTTTGCTAGAAGTGCATAGACATCATAATTCAAAAGACCCTCTAAATTACAGCATCCCTACCCCTTCTTCAGAGTGCAAGCACTGCATTTTCACCTCCATGACTCAAGTCTGGCTAACTGGTTTTCCAAACTTCATAATTGTTACCTTGCTCACACTCCAACATCACATCAAGCCATAAAGTCACTTATCTCTACGTACTCAATCTGATTTAACACGCTCACACAAGTATGCACCCCAGCCCATAGACATGAGAGTTTTAAGTATTTAATACCTAGATAAGGAATGTACAGTTAAGTGACATATATACTATTATGTAACATCTCAATATTTTGGCTTTCAGGTTTCTTACGTTTATCTTAATCTTACATTGATTCCTAGGGTCACCTCCCCCTCAACTCAGTCGTAGGCCTGGCCCATGTCCTGTAGCTCGATTGCTAGCGCACTCATCTCACACAATGAGGTCTGAGGGTTGATCCCCGGTATGTGTGGTGTCACTGATGTCAGCTAGGCCTGTATACCTTGTACATGTACTTGTAGAAATAAAGATTATTATTATTATTATTATTATTATTAATTTTTACATTTGCCCTGAGCTTATATACAGTCAGTGACTTAAAAAAATATAGTACATAAGAAGTTATTTTTTGGGGGCTTTATATCTTACACAGTTGTTCTGGTATCATTACACTCCATCATAAGGGGAGTTATACTTACTCCACTTCATTTTCTTAAGTAAGTCTACCATATTTATTGAATTTCTCTTCTCTTAAGCACTTAGGCATGAGAAGGTCCAGCACTACCACTGGCATTGTAAATATTACTACGTTTTTTTTTTTTTTATTAACACATCGGCCGATTCCCACCAAGGCAGGGTGGCCCGAAAAAGAAAAACTTTCACCATCATTCACTCCATCACTGTCTTGCCAGAGGGGTGCTTTACACTACAGTTATAAAACTGCAACATTAACACCCCTCCTTCAGAGTGCCGGCACTGTACTTCCCATCTCCAGAACTCAAGTCCGGCCTGCCGGTTTCCTGAATCCCTTCATAAATGTTACTTTGCTCACACTCCAACAGCACGTCAAGTATTAAAACCATGTGCCTCCATTCACTCCTATCAAATACGCTCACACATGCTTGCTGGAAGTCCAAGCCCTCGCACACAAAACTTCCTTTACCCTCCATCCAACCTTTCCTAGGCCGACCCTACCCCGCCTTCCCTCCACTACAGATTTATACACTCTCAAGTCACTCTGTCTCGTTCCATCTCTCTACATGTCCAAACCACCTCAACAACCCCTCCTCAGCTCTCTGGACATTCGTTTTGGTAATCCCGCACCTCCTCCTAATTTCCAAACTCCGAATTCTCTGCATTATATTCACACCACACATTGATCTCAGACACGACATCTCCACTGCCTCCAGCCTTCTCCTCGTTGCAACATTCATCACCCATGCTTCACACCCATATAAGAGCGTTGGTATAACTATACTCTCATATATTCCCCTCTTTACTTCCATGGACAAAGTTCTTTGTCTCCACAGACTCCGAAGTGCTCCACTCACCCTTTTTCCCTCATCAATTCTATGATTCACCTCATCCTTCATAGACCCATCTGCTGACATGTCCACTCCCAAATATCTGAATACATTCACCTCCTCCATACTCTCTCCCTCCAATCTGATATCCAATCTTTCGTCACCTATTCTTTTGTTATCCTCATCACCTTACTCTTTCCTATATTCACTTTCAATTTTCTTCTTTACACACCCTACCAAATTCATCCACCAACCTCTGCAACTTCTCTTCAGAATCTCCCAAAAGCACAGTGTCATCAGCAAAAGCAACTGTGACAACCCCCACTTTGTATTTGCTTCTTTATCTTTTAGTCCCACACCTCTTGCCAAGACCCTCGCATTCACTTCTCTTACAACCCCATCTATAAATATATTGAACAACCACGGTGACATCACACATCCTTGTCTAAGGCCCACTTTTACTGGGAAATAGTCCCTTCCCTCCTACACACTCTAACCTGAGCCTCACTATCCTCATAAAAACTCTTCACTGCTTTCAGTAACCTTCCTCCTATTCCATACACCTGCAACATCTGCCACATTGCCCCCTATCTACCCTATCATACGCCTTTTCCAAATCCATAAATGCCACAAAAACATCTTTACCCTTATCCAAATACTGTTCACCTATATGTTTCACTGTAAACACTTGGTCTACACACCCCTACCTTTCCTAAAGCCCCTTGTTCATCTGCTATCCTGCTTTCTGTCTTACTCCTAATTCTTTCAATAATAACTCTACCATACACTTTACCAGGTACACTCAACAGACTTATTCCCTATAATTTTTGCACTCTCTTTGTCCCTTTCCTTTATACAAAGGAACAATACACGCTCTCTGCCAATCCCTAGGTACCTTACCCTCTTCCATACATTTATTAAATAATAGCACCAACCACTCCAAAACTATATCCCCACCTGCTTTTAACATTTCTATCTTTATCCCATCAATCCCAGCTGCCTTACCCCTTTCATTCTACCCACTGCCTCACGAACTTCCCTACACCCACAACTGGCTCTTCCACACTCCTACAAGATGTTATTCCTCCTTGCCCTACACACGAAATCACAGCTTCCCTGTCTTCATCAACATTTAACAACTCCTCAAAATATTCTCTCCATCTTTCCGATACCTCTAACTCTCCATTTAATAACTCTCCTCTCCTATTTTTAACTGTCAAATCCATTTGTTCTCTAGGCTTCCTCAACTTATTAATCTCATTCCAAAACTTTTTCTTATTTTCAACAAAATTTGCTGATAACATCTCACCCACTCTCTCATTTGCTCTCTTTTACATTGCTTCAATACTCTTTTAACCTCTCTTTTCTCTCCATATACTCTTCCCTCCTTGCATCACTTCTACTTTGTAAAAACCTCTCATATGCTAACTTTTTCCCTTACTACTCTCTTTACATCATCATTCCACCAATCGCTTCTCTTCCCTCCCGCACCCACTCGCCTGTAACCACAAACTTCTGCTGAACACTCTAACACTACATTTTTAAATCTACCCCATACATCTTCGACCCCATTGCCTACACTCTCACTAGCCCATCTATCCTCCAGTAGTTGTTTATATCTTACCCTAACTGCCTCCTCTTTTAGTTTATAAACCTTCACCTCTCTCTTACTTACTGATTCTATTTTCCTTGTATCCCATCTACCTTTTACTCCCACTGTAGCTATAACTAAAAAGTGATCTGATATAATTGTGGCCCCTCTATAAACATGTACATCCTGAAGTCTACTCAACAGTCTTTTATCTACCAATACATAGTCCAACAAACTACTGTCATTACGCCCTACATCATATCTTGTATACTTATTTATCCTCTATTTCTTAAAATATGTATTACCCACAACTAAACCCCTCTCTATACAAAGTTCAATCAAAGGGCTCCCATTATCATTTACACCTGGCACCCCAAACTTACCTACTACACCCTCTCTGCATGTTTCTCCCACTTTAGCATTTAGGTCCCCTACCACAATTACTCTCTCATTTGGTTCAAAAGTTCCTATACATTCGCTTAACATCTCCCAAAATCTCTCTCCTCTTACACTCCTCTCTTCTCCAGGTGCATACACGCTTATTATGACCCACTTTTCGCATCCGACCCTTATTTTAATCCACATAATTCTTGAATTTACACATTCATATTCCCTCTTTTCCTTCCATAACTGATCCTTCAACATTATTGCTACCCTTCCTTAGCTCTAACTCTCTCAGATACTCCTGACTTAATCCCATTTATTTCTCCCCACTGAAACTCGCCTACCCTTCAGCTTTGTTTCGCTTAGGGCCAGGACATCCAACTTCTTTTCATTCATAACATCGGCAATCATCTCTTTCTTATCATCTGCACTACATCCACGCACATTCAAACACCCCAGTTTTATAAAAATTTTCTTCTTCTCTTTTTAGTAAATTTGTACAGGAGAAGGGTTACTAGCCCATTGCTCCCGGCATTTTAGTCGCCTCATACGACACGCATTGCTTACGGAGGAAAGATTCTTTCCACTTCCCCATGGACAATAGAAAATAATAAGAACAAGAGCTATTAAGAAAAGAAGAAAACCTAGATGTGTGTATGTATATATATATGCATGTGCATGCAAGTGTAGTGTGACCTAAAGTGTAAGTAGAAGTAGCTAGATATACCTGTTATCCAGCGTGTTTATGAGACAGAAAAAAGACACCAGCAATCCTACCATCATGTAAAACAGTTTCAGGTTTCTGTTTCACAGTCACCTGGCAGGACGGTAGTACCTCCCTGGGTGGTTGCTGTCTACCAACCTACTGTCTACCAGATACTACGTATCTGGTAAAAATCTTTCTCTCATAATATTTACATGTGTATTTCACTTACCACTGTCACTAGTATGAACTATAAGTGTTGATATATAGTAATACAGTGGTACCCCGGTTTACAATATTTTTTCGTTCCAGAATGCTGTTCAAGTGCCATTACCAAACGAATTTATCCCCATAAGGAATAATGTAAAATAGACTAGTCCTTTTATTATTATTTTTTTATTAACACATCGGCTGATTCCCACCAAGGCAGGGTGGCCCGAAAAAGAAAAACTTTCATCATCATTCACTCCATCACTGTCTTGCCAGAGGGGTGCTTTACACTACAGTTATAAAACTGCAACATTAACACCCCTCCTTCAGAGTGCAGACACTGTACTTCCCATCTCCAGGACTCAAGTCCGGCCTGCCGGTTTCCCTGAATCCCTTCATAAATGTTACTTTGCTCACAATCCAACAGCACGTCAAGTATTAAAAACAAACCATTTGTCTCCATTCACTCCTATCAAATACGGACACGCATGCTTGCTGGAAATCCAAGCCTCTCGCACACAAAACCTCTTTTACCCCCTCCCTCCAACCTTTCCTAGGCCGACCCCTACCCCGCCTTCCCTCCACTACAGATTTATACACTCGAGGTCATTCTGTTTCGTTCCATTCTCTCTACATGTCCGAACCACCTCAACAACCACTCCTCAGCCCTCTGGATAATAGTTTTGGTAATCCCGCACCTCCTCCTAATTTCCAAACTCCGAATTCTCTGCATTATATTCACACCACACATTGACCTCAGACATGACATCTCCACTGCCTCCAGCCTTCTCCTCGTTGCGACATTCATCACCCATGCTTCACACCCACATAAGAGTGTTGGTATAACTATACTCTCATACATTCCCCTCTTAACTTCCATGGACAAAGTTCTTTGTCTCCACAGACTCTGAAGTGCACCACTCACCCTTTTCCCCTCATCAATTCTATGATTCACCTCATCCTTCATAGACCCATCTGCTGACATGTCCACTCCCAAATATCTAAATACATTCACCTCCTCCATACTCTCTCCCTCCAATCTGATATCCAATCTTTCGTCACCTAATCTTTTTGTTATCCTCATCACCTTACTCTTTCCTATATTCACTTTCAATTTTCTTCTTTTACATACCTTACCAAATTCATCCACCAACCTCTGCAACTTCTCTTCAGAATCTCCCAAAAGCACAGTGTCATCAGCAAAAAGCAACTGTGACAACTCCCACTTTGTATTTGATTCTTTGTCTTTTAACCCCACACCTCTTGCCAAGACCCTCGCATTCACTTCTCTTACAACCCCATCTATAAATATATTGTACAACCACGGTGACATCACACATCCCTGTCTAATACACCTGCAACATCTGCCACATTGCCCCCCTATCCACCCTATCATACGCCTTTTCCAAATCCATAAATGCCACAAAAACCTCTTTACCCTTATCCAAATACTGTTCACCTATATGTTTTACTGCAAACACTTGGTCTACACATCCCCTACCTTTCCTAAAGCCACTTTGTTCATCTGCTATTCTGCTCTCCGTCTTACTCTTAATTCTTTCAATAATAACTCTACCATACACTTTACCTGGTATACTCAACAGACTTATTCCCCCATAATTTTTGCACTCTCTTTTGTCCCCTTTGCCTTTATACAAAGGAACAATACACGCTCTCTGCCAGTCCCTAGGTACCTTACCCTCTTCCATACATGTATTAAATAATAGCACCAACCACTCCAAAACTATATCTCCGCCTGCTTTTAACATTTCTACCTTTATCCCATCAATCCCAGCCGCCTTACCCCCTTTCATTCTACCCACTGCCTCAAAAATACACTTACAAAAGCATTTAAAAAAATAAACTTACATAAAAGGGCGAATTTGGAGACCATCGTAAACCGGGGTACCACTGTATCTAAGTAAACACTTTAGTGTATTAAGTTCAAAATCGATGTGTAAAACAATTTAATAAATAATGAGTGTTTTCATGTGTAAACAAAATCCAGGTGAGTAGTGTGCATGGGTGATGAGCAGCATGGGAGCAATGGTAATTAACCAAGGTGCCAAGGATTATAAAATATTAGTATGCATCACTTCTACCCTTTATCCTAAAACTGAGTTGTGCACCACCATGTCACTGGTGGGTGAATGGCCATTCAGAAAACAATAACTAAGCACCAGGAACCAAATAAGAATAAGCAAACTTTCAGTTCTTTCGTGTATGGAATAATGATGTTTGTTTTATACTGTATTAGCATATTATATTATAATCCACTGTCATGGGGCATGTCATACAGTTGTAAGTTGAATCTTTTACAGTAAGGTTTTGATAAAACTATTTTTATATATATAGTGGTGCTTGAAGATCATTTGTACAAGATGTTTCTCTTAGAATTGCTCAACAATTGTGATAGGAAGTCTTCCCTCAAATATGTATGGTACAGTATTATGTCACAGGTAACAGGTGTATCTTACATTCACTATTGCTAGATCATTCCTAAATAGTTAAAGTATTTTTTGCTCTCTGAAAGGGCGCTTTACAATACTGTTAACGTATTGTACAGTATTTAAATGTTTTTTTTTTATTATAGCTGATATTAATTTTTTATAATATAGTACATATACATATAGTAATTTTTTTTAACACCAGATATCTCCCACCAAATTAGTGTTACCTGAAAAAGAAGAAACTCTTTCATTGTCATTCATACACTTACAGTCTTCCCAGAAGGGTGCTGACATCACAGTGCAGATGACCTAAACTGCAACTACCCCTCTTTCAGAGTGCAATGCACTGTACTTCCCGCCACCACTTCTCCTTCAGAGTGCAGACACTGTACTTCCCATTTCCAGGACTCAAATCCAAGTAACCAGCTTCCCCTGAATCCTTTCATAAATGTTACCTTGCTCACACTCCAACAGCATGTCATATAATAACCACTTGTCTCTACTCACTCTTATCTAACCTAAGCCTGTGTGTACTTGCCTATTTGCAGGAATCAATTCTCAGGTCCTGACCCTGCCTTTTAACTTGTGTATATGTACCCAGGTATGATTGGAGGGTGGGAGTAAAGGAGGCTTTGACTCTTAGGGGCTTGAGCATCTAGCAGGCTTCTATGAATGTGTGATAGGATTATTATTATAATCATTACCCACAAGGGTAATACGGCATGAGTGTGCTTGGAGACAAGTGTTTTGTAATGGACATGCTGTTAGAGTGTGAGCAAGTTAACTTATGAAGGTATTCAGGAAAAAACAATGAGCTGAACTTGAGTCCTGGAGAAGGTAAATGTTAAGTATAGAGTATATTACAGTAAAAAATGTCTTATGTGGTTTCCTTTTGTGCAGCTTTATATTTTGTATAAGAATTGCCATTAAATTTACTCCTACAATATTGTTTTCAATCATACCTATAATAATTTTTATTATAATACTGTATTGTTTTCTAATAATTTTATTATTTAAGAAAACAAATGTACTTATTGCACAGTGCTATATGACCCATAAGGATTAAAGCTGGATCATTACAGGAGGGGCATCCGTAATCTGATTAATTTGGGCCCCCCTCATGGGAAGTTCCTTGATCTATGGCATTGGTTCAAGCGTTGTACAATCCCTACAGATTTAGTGCTCTCAAGTTTGCCTGAAATGCTCTGCATGCACACCTTACTGTCAGTCACCTCTGTACAAACATTGTATCATGCTGAGCTGTATAACCCCTGTGGTTTAGCGCTTCTATTTGATTATAATAATAATAATAATGTATCATGCTGAAATAAAGAATCAATAATCATTAATTTTAGGCACTTCCATTTTTCCGCTCTGGTGATAATTATTTTAACGGTTTTTGTGGGCAGTCGGTTACTGAACTCAAGTAAAGTGTGGGGGTCTCGCTCTGCTGGTGATCGGCAGGAAGATAATAATAATAATAATGTAATAGGAAGGCGGGGTAGGGGTCGGCCTAGGAAAGGTTGGAGGGAGGGGGTAAAGGAAGTTTTGTGTGCGAGGGGCTTGGACTTCCAGCAAGCATGTGTGAGCGTATTTGATAGGAGTGAATGGAGGCATATGGTTTTTAATACTTGACGTGCTGTTGGAGTGTGAGCAAAGTAACATTTATGAAGGGATTCAGGGAAACCGGCAGGCCGGACTTGAGTTCTGGAGATGGGAAGTACAGTGCCGGCACTCTGAAGGAGGGGTGTTAATGTTGCAGTTTTATAACTGTAGTGTAAAGCACCCCTCTGGCAAGACAGTGATGGAGTGAATGATGATGAAAGTTTTTCTTTTTCAGGCCACCCTGCCTTGGTGGGAATCGGCCGATGTGTTAATAAAAAAAAAAAAAAAAAATAATATTTTCATTTCGATGCATGTTACAAGTGTACACTGTTATTGGTAGTTACAATTATAAAACTGTAATGCAAGGAGTTTATTCTAGTTCTGTATTATTTTAAATTATAATATGATTATACATACTATTAAAAGACAATACAAGAGAAATTGGTTGAGTTTAATCTAGTTGTATATTTTATTTCAAGTTCCTGATCCACCTGATCTCATTGCAAACGTCTAGTTTTGTTTCTATATACTCAGGGACGCATGTTCTCTTTTCTTTCATGGCTCAGCTCTGAGCAACATTTCTTCTCCCTTTCTGTCGCTACATTCATTAGGTACCTTTTGGTTCTCTTCTTGAACTGGCTGATGCTATGACTGGCTTTGACATGTGCAGGCAGTCTGTTCCATTCCTTTATTGCTGTACAATAAAAGGTGTTTGAAGCCTGGCCACTGACTGTGGCTACTACAAAGTTGTGGCCCGGTGGTCTGGTGGCTTGAGCTCTCGCTTCACACACGGAGGGCCCGAGTTCGATTCCCGGCGGGTGGAAACATTTCGACGTGTTTCCTTACACCTGTTGTTATGTTCACCTAGCAGCAAATAGGTACCTGGGTTGTTAGTCGACTGGTGTGGGTCGCATCCTGGGGGAAAAGATTAAGGACCCCAATGGAAATAAGACAGACAGTCCTCGATGACGCACTGACTTTCTTGGGTTATCCTGGGTGGCTAACCCTCCGGGGTTAAAAATCCGAAGAAATCTTATCTTATCTCTCCCCCTAGTACAATGATTGCTTTGGTTCCCAGCCTTGACAAAATTGGCAGCAAGATATTCTGGACACTGTTTGTGAGCAATTTTATAAACTTGATTAAACTTAAGCTGGTTTACTCTGTCTTCAATAGAGTAAAACAACTTAAGTTAAAGTTTAAGTTTTAGTTTAATATCTTTATTATGCACCCCATACCCATCCTGTGGGTGGTAGTCAAAAGATTACAGAGGTACATAATGGGTCCAGGGACTGGGCCCGAAAGTTTTGATAGCTGAGCAAGTTACAAAGGTAATGAACTCAGGTAGATCTAGTCACAATCAAGACAAGTTACAAAGGTATTTACAGATTACTTTTTTAGCTAACACACATGTAAATGTAAATAACTCTTTTTACCTTATTCCTAGTAGTATATATCCTATATAGTATAATAACATATATGTCCTACAGTGTATAATATTAAGGTATTAAAATGACCCTAATGGAAATAAGTCACTGACTTTTTTTGGGTTATCCTAGGTTCTCTACACATATGCTGCTATGTATGATAATCTATGTAACTGTATTTGTGTATACCTGAATAAACTTACCGGGAAGCAGGGCTCGATATTGATGAAGCTCTCAGTGGCCCTTACAAACCCAACAAGAAGAAGGTGGCATGGCGGCAGCCAGGTGGCTCAGACCAGCTTTACGCACCTCCACTACACTCTGGGGCTCAGGTCAGTACTTATATACGAATGTAGCAACACTGTAGCTGACTTAAGATAAGTGTAGTTAGTGTGTACTCTGGCAGGTTGGATGAACTCTTGTACTCGCTTCAGTCCATTTCACGTTCATGTATTTGATTGATCCCACTCAAATAACCCGCATGTAGAAGAGAGGAGCTAACGACGACGTTTCGGTCCGACTTGGACCATTTACAAAGTTACACTAACAAAAAGGAGGTTAGGTTAGGTAAGGTTCGTCAGGAAACAGGACAAGTGTTTCCTGACGCGGGTCTTAGATGATGACCCCCCGTTGGAGCTTTTGGTCATCTGACTGAGGCCTTCCGCTGGGTTACCAGTCCACCCCTTTAAAAATTATGGTCAGTTATAACCATTTCTTATAATACTCAACAAAAAGGAGAGGAGTGAATATATATAGGCCAGCAGACAGGGACGGGATAGGAGAGGTAGTAGAAAAGGAGGAAGAGAGGTAGTAGCAGTAGTGGAGTAAGTGAAATACTAAGAAAGAGGAGCACTGCAAGGGAGCTAGGGGCCCACAGAGGGTAGGAGCAAAAATACAGAGAGGGAAAATAATAAAGGACAAATACCCAAGGCAGAAGAAAACCCAAAGCAGAAAGAGGAAAGGGGACAAGGGAGAAGGGGATAAAAGAATCGGGTTAAGTCGCGGGTGTTCTGAAATTTGGAGCATTTTACAATGTATTGTGAAAGGAAGGCATCTACAAAGACAAAGTCACGACTAAGATTCATACAAGGAAAGTTGTGTATAAGGGAGGATTCAACCAGACGGCGACTGTGAAAGTTAGAAGTAGGGTAGACAGTTTTAGCAGAAGACCAGTCAATAGGATGACTGTGATCTCTGACATGACAGAAAAGACCATTGTTGGTGTCAGCAAGCCTAACACTACTTTTGTGCTCCCCGAGTCTGTCAGAAAGAAAGTGGCCAGTTTCTCCAAAGTACTGAAGAGGACAAGAGGAGAGGTATGAACTAGATTAGTGCGAAGAGTGTTAGTCTGGCGAAAAGTAAGTTTGATGTCTAAGGAATGGAGAGAGTTGTTGAGATTAGAAAGACCAGAAATGTAGGGAAGGCAGAGGACAGGAGAGTTCCCTGGAGTAGAGAATTTGGGAGAGAAGAAAGTCCATTTAGCACATGAGAAGGCAGAATCTATGAAATGGGAAGGGTAGCCAAGACGGGAAAATGAATTATGAAGAGTGTTAATTTCTGATTCAAGAAACTGAGGATCACAAATGCGGAGAGCACGGAGAAAGAGGGAGATAAGAACACTTTTCTTGACAGTATGAATCTTAGTCCTGGCTTTGTCTCTGTAGATGCTTTCCTTTCCCATTACGTACATTGTAAAATGCTCTAAACTTCAGAATACCCGTGACTTAACCTGATTCTTTTTTTCCCTTCTCCCTTTTTTCCTTTCCTCTTTCTCCTTTGGCTTTTCTTTCTTCTGCCTTGGGTATTTGTGCTTTATTATTTTCTCTCCCTCTGTGGGCCCCTAGCTCCCTTGCAGTGCTCCTCTTTCTTAGTATATTTGACTGACTCCACTACTACTACCTCTCTTCCTCCTTTTCTGCTACCTATCTTGTCCCATCCCTGTCTGCTGGCCTATATATACTCCCTCCTTCTCTCCTTTTTGTTAGTGTAACTTTGTAAATGGTCCAAGTTGGACCGAAACATCGTCGTAAGCTCCTCTCTTCTATACCTAACCTTACTATCTGTATAATCATTGTGTCACTATTGAGTAAGACCTATCATAAGACTGCCTGAAAAGCCTAGGCATACCTAGGCATATTATTGGCCATCTTGTAATATCTACTTCATAAAATGTATAATTATAAGTACACCCCACCTTGTATATTACCAGAAATAAAGAATTTGAATTTGAATTTGAATGTGCAGGTTGTTTGTGTGTTGTTCCAGTCACGGTATTGTGCCTTTTTTTGTTATTTGATTGATCCACTTAATTTTACTCATTGTATCTATTATTAATCTTAAGGGAGGTTCCTTAATGCTGGTGAGGGGCTCTTGACCTAGGGCATTGGATCAGTGCTCCAGTTTCTTGAATTGAGCCTGTGGCCGGGTGGTAAAAGCTCTCACTTCACACGGTGAGGGTCTGGATTCGATTCCCGACGAAGGGGTGGAAACATTGGGCGTGTTTCCTTACACTGGTTGTCTATGTTGACCCATCAGTAAAATGGGTACCTGGGTATTAGTCGACTGGTGTGGGTCGCATCCTGGGACAAAATTGACCTAATTTGCCTGAAATGCTAGAATACTGCTGTACATTAACATCCCCATTCAAGGCAGGTGAAATTGCAGATCTAGAGAATGTACAGAGAACCTTTACTGCACATATAAGTTCCATCAAACACCTTAAATTAACTACTGGGAACACCTGGAAGCACTAGACTTATATTCACTGGAGCGCAGGTGAGAGAGATATATCATAATCTACACCTGGAAGATTCTGGAGGGACTGGTCCCTAATTTGCACACAGAAATCACTCCATAAGAAAGCAAAAGACTGGGCAGACAGTGCAACGTACCCCCAGTGAAAAGTAGGAGTGCCACTGGTACACTAAGAGAAAACACAATAAGTGTCCGGGGCCCAAGACTGTTCAACAGCCTCCCACCACCCATAAGGGACATTACCAGTAGACCTCTGGTTGCTTTCAAGAGGGAGCTGGACAGATACCTAAAGTCAGTGCCAGATCAGCCGGGCTGTGGTTCGTACGTTGGACTACGTGCAGCCAGCAGTAACAGCCTCGTTGATCAGGCCCTGATCCACCGGGAGGCCTGGTCATAGACCGGGCCGCGGGACGTCGATCCCTGGAATGCCCTCCGGGTAGACTCCAGGTAGATAACAAGCGGGTTTCTATATAGTAGTATGCCATTGATGTCAGCTAGGCCTGTATACGTACTTTGTACATGTTTTTTTTTTTTCGACAAGTCGGCCGTCTCCCACTGAGGCAGGGTGACCCAAAAAGAAAGAAAATCCCCAAAAAGAAAATACTTTCATCATCATTCAACACTTTCACCTCACTCAACACTTTCACCTCACTCATACATAATCACTGTCTTTGCAGAGGCGCTCAGATACAACAGCTGAGAATAAGTCCCTCCCAACTGTCACTATCCCAGACCCCTCCTTTAAAGTGCAGGCATTGTACTTCCCATTTCCAGGACTCAAGTCCAACTAAATCAATTAACTGGTTTCCCTGAACCCCTTCACAAAATATTACCCTGCTCACACTCCAACAGCTCGTCAAGTCCCAAAAAACATTCGTCTCCATTCACTCCTATCTAACACACTCACACATGCTTGCTGGAAGTCCAAGTCCCTCGCCTACAAAACCTCCTTTACCCTCTCCCTCCAACCTTTTCGAGGACGACCCCTACCCCTCCTTCCTTCCCCTACAGATTTATACATCCAAGTCATTCTTCCTTGATCCATTCTCTCTAAATGACCAAACCACCTCAACAATCCCTCTTCAGCCCTCTGACAAATACCTTTAGCAACTTCACACCTCCTCCTAATTTCCACACTCCAAATTTTCTGCATAATATTTACACCACACATTGCCCTTAGACAGGACATCTCCACTGCCTCCAGCCACCTCCTCGCTGCAGCATTTGCAACCCATGCTTCACACCCATATAAGAGTGTTAGTACCACTATACTTTTGTACATTCCCTTCTTTGCCTCCATGGATAACGTTTTTTGTCTCCACAGATACCTCAACGGACCACTCACTTTTTTTCCTTCATCAATTCTATGGTTAACCTCATCCTTCATAAACCCATCTGCTGACAAGTCAACTACCAAATATCTGAAAACATTCACTTCTTCCATAATCCCTCTCTCCAATGTGATATCCAATTTTTCTTTATTTAAATCGTTTGATACCCTCATCACAATCTTATCTATGTTCATTTTCAACTTTCTACCTTTACACACCCATGTATGTACTTGAAGTAATTAAAGATATTATTATTATTATAAAATGCCTTCCATTTCCTCCCCTTAAGGCGCTGTACAATCCCTACGTGATTAGCGCTCCCATAATAATAATGTATCTATTATTGCAATTAATTTAATGCATTTGATTTAGTTTTGTTTTTATTGTTAGTAATGATGATAGATAGCTTTTTACTGTATCTAATAGACTGCTAAAAAGTATTTCCAGGACCCCAATAGAAATGTTACTTTGTTTGGCTTTGGGTTATCATAGGTAATTTACATATATGTTACTATGTAAGACAATTTTAATCATCCAAAAATTATGTGTAAAATCTTACCTAAGACTTACGAACCTTGAGATATTCTTTGATGCTAGGTACAAGCAATTTATTCAGGTAATTGAACTTATCCTCCATTTTTAAAGTTCTGTATGAGCCAAATGGGTTTAGTCTTGTTTTGAATAATCATAATAATAATAATAAATATAAAAAATAATGAAAAAATATAATTAAAATATAATAATTATTTTAAAACTACCCATCTGTTATGTCTTGATGCTAGGGAAGAGCTCTTCATTCAAGGAATTGGAACTGCTCTTCCCCTCCTTGGTTCAAATATGATTGCTTCTCATTTTCCATCAGTGCTGTAAGACTCTTATGGGTTTAGCGCTTGGTTATGATTATGATGATAATTCTCATTTCCCAGCGGCCATTTCCCTCAAGGAAGGTTCCACATGTATTGAACTTGATTTCCTTCAGTTACTCAGGTGTTGTATTACCTTTACAAGCTTAAAATTTCCCCATGATTATAAAAACAATAATATAATACATCTTTATTTACTACAGGTACATGTACAAGGTATACAGGCCTAGCTGACATACTACTATATAGAAAGCCACTTGTTATGCAGAGCATTTTGGGCAAATTAGGTAAGTTTTGTCCCAGGATGCGACCCACACCAGTCGACTAACACCCAGGTACCCATTTTAAACTGATGGGTGAACAGGGACAGGGACAGCAGGTGTCTTATGGAAACACGCCCCTAAAGTTTTCCAGCTGTACCGGAGGAGATTCGAACTCTGGACCTCAGTGTGTGAGCTGAGTGCGCTAGCGAGCAAGCTACGGGACACCTATATTAATATTAATAATATGTATGTAAATAAATGATGTAAAATATTTCAGTATGTACTATTACAATTTCAGAATCCATTTTAAGAAAAGCAACAGCAAGATTACCACTGGTGTTGCAAGCTAATGGGTTGAGGAGTCCAGGTGCTGTAGGAACAACACTGCAGAGAAGTGTTCAGCAACCCAATGTACAGCAGCATGTTGTTGACGACACTTCATCAGAGGAATTGACAAAATGTAAGAAGTTTGATGTTGCCATTGTTATTTAATGTCTATAATTGGATGGTTGACTTGTATCTAGTTGAAGCTTTGTGACATAGTGCAGTGATACTGGTTCCAAAACTTTATTAGTGGGTTTTCTATAATTTCTCATGTTCGTATGAGCTTATGAAGTTATAGTAAGCAATAAATCATATTTGCCTGTCTTGTGTTGTCCTTAGTTAAATTGTCATGATGTATCTCTTCTGCATGCATATAATTATGTGCTTAATGCAGTTATTGCAGAAATTTATAGCAGCAGTCATTATAATAATCTGTTTATTCAACCAAAATAAAGTTCGTCTTTTATGAGTAAATGTTAGTGCTAAAAGTAAAATTTTTATTCCATCTTGAGATGCGTGTTAGTAGGAGATTGACAATAAAGATTAGGATGGTGGTGGAAGATATAAGAATATTATGCCAAAAAAAATTAGTTAATTTACTAAAATGCAAAATAATTATTTGAAGTACAATGTAGGGAAGAGATGTGTATTCATATACAGTACTGTATTTGGCATTGAACATATCAACAAATGGCTGTACGAAGGTTGTTGTAAGTTACAGAATAGATGAGGTGAGAGAAAATTGCAAAAGTGTTTAATAATCTCTGGAAAGAAAGGTATTTACTAATGAATGAAAAAAATGGAGTATAGTATAGTGGTAATGTTGCTTTTGAATGATTGTGAAAAATGTATTCAAATGTTTCAGAGAGGAGGAAGCTGGAGGCAGTGGAAATATGTCTGAAATTAATGTGTGGCAAGAATAACAGAGAAATTGGAAAAATGTGGTAGTATAAAGGTATAATTCTAAGGGAGGAAAGGGGATAATTGAGATGTTTTGTAATGTAAAGAATAAAGAAGGTGCATAGCTTAATTATTATTATAATCAAAAAGAAGCACACTAAGGGTGTGAAAGTCTTGAAATCTAGTAGGGAAATATATGCTTGTTTAATCAGTGAAAAACAGTAAGTGGTTGTTGATTTTGATGTGCTGTTGGAGAGTAAAGATAGTGATGCCTATGACAAAATTCAGGAAAATTAGTTAGGTGGACATAAACAAGCTAGACTTTAATCCATGAGGTGGGAAGTACAATGCCTGCACTCTGGAAGAGGGATGGAGTTCTTGCAGTTTGAAGGGTCATATGAATTGTGATGTGTGCTCTCTTTTGGCTTGATAGCTGTTGAATGAATGATGGTGAATGTTTCTTCCTCTCTTTTTTGGGGAAAGGGGACATGCACTCAACCTTGATGGGACATGGCTAGTGTGGTAAAATAAAAAAAAATGGTGGGGAAGTTGCTGCCAATGCTATAAATCCTGGTACAAGAATTTACTACAGATTTTTTTGAAGTTTGTTTCTCATGTGTTTTGTGTAACATTAATTAGCAGTTGTTTTAGTACCGGTTTGCTTGAGAGAGTACTTTATGTAAAACCTGGATTTATATAGAAGACTTTTTTTTCTTAACAGATGTAATTCAGCAGGTGAATAGCCAGATTAATGAACACAAGCATGGGAGGTTGTTTGCTGTGGTTTTTATACAAGGAAAGCAGCACATGGTCACTTCAGAGGACTTGGTGGTAGTTCAGGGGCTCTTCCCACCAAATATTGGGGATGCCATTAGGATGGAGAAGGTGAGGCATAATGTTATGTAGTAGTATATGTTGATAGCATTTATTATAAATACAGTGGTACCTCGAGTTACGATATTTTTTCGTTCGAGAATGCTGTTCAAGTGCCATTACCAAACAAATTTATCCCCATAAGGAATAATGTAAAATAGACTAGTCCTTTTACACCCCCAAAAATATACTTACAAAAGCATTTAAAAAAATAAACTTACATAAAAGGGCGATTTTGGGGACCATCGTAACTCGAGGTACCACTGTACTTGTCTAGTAATTCAGAACCAACTTGCTAAATAAAGTGAAATTGTGCAGTATGTATGTATGTATACAAATTTCATTTTGCCTTTACAATTCGGTGAAGTTACTGTATGTATCAATTCTTTTTCTTTATGTACAGTTTTGTATTTAAACTGCCTGTATGCAGGTTTAACACTTTTTGTGTTAGCAATAGTAAATATAGTAATAATTCTTTGTACTCTTCTTAGGTACTTGCTGTAGGTGGGCAAGACTTTACACTTTTTGGACGACCACTTCTTAGCAAAGATCTAGTCAAAGTGGAAGCTACTGTAGTAGAGAAGACTCTTTCCCACTGCCGAGTTTACTTTTATAGTAAAAGACGTAAAAACTCTCGGAAAACAAAATGTAAGTATTGGGCGCATTACTTAACTGTCAAAATATGAATATGCAGGTGTCATGAATATACGTATTGTATAGATAGCTTTTCAACCTTTTACCTATCATCATTTGAATTTTATACACAATGAAGAATATTTTCTTGTTGAAGCATACACATTTTCAGTAATGATTATTAGTATATTAATAATAATATAATAAAATGTGCGAAGGTTAGCAATAAGTGAGGTGGAGGGGTTAGTAAAGGTGGAATTAGTGTAAGAGTAAAGTGTAAATTGTAGTTGGTGCAGTAGGTTAGTTTTGTTAAAAAGCAGAGATAGTCTGCATCAAAGATGGTGTAATAGACAAAACACAATACAGTATACAGTCAATATAATTTTTTTTTTTTTATTAACACATTGGCCGTTTCCAAGACAGGATGACCCAAAAAGAAAAAAACATTTTCATCATTATTCATTCCATCGCAGTCTTGCCAGAGGCGTGCCTACACTACAGTTTAAAAAACCGCACATAACACCCCTCCTTCAGAGCGCAGGCACTGTCCTTCCCACCTCCAGGACTCGAATCCGGCTAACCGGTTTCCTGAATCCCTCTATAAATGTTACTTTGCTTACACTCCAACAGCACATCAAGTCATAAAAACCATTTGTCTCCACTTGTTTCTGTCTAACACACTCACACACAAAACTTCCTTTATCCCCTCCCTCCATCCTTTCTTAGGCTGCCCTACCCTACCTTCTTTCCACTACAGAATTGTACACTCTCCATGTCATTGAAAAGATCTGTGGTTGTTTTCCAGAGTTGTCAGTTCTTTGAGTAAGAGTGCTGACACTTTCAAGTCGTATTCTAATTTTGCAATGTTCCTTGGTTTGGTTTTTATTGTTACAGCAGGGGAAAAAATTCTTGCTAACTTGTCAATTCAAATAGCAGATTAGTAATAGCTTTGAGTAATTGAACTGGATTACTTGTCCACCTCTGTCTCTTAACATAATTTAAAAATGCAATATGATATTGTTAGCAAGATTGATATGGGACATGGGGTTAACTATTTTCTTTTCAGCATCTTTAAGTGTGAGATAATAATTTCCATATATAGCTTTCTAACAAAAATACCCTTTCTTATGACACCAGTGCCTCATAGATAAAACAGCAAGACCTATGGATCTCAGTGGTAGTGTTTTTGGTTTTATTCCTAAGTTGTTTACCTAGCAGGTAAACAGATTAGTGTAAAATAGTTATAACTTGCTATTGGGAGATAGCTGTGTAGAACCCCACTTTGCACATTCCAAAAGACCCTTCTTGCTTCATAGCCTTACTTCTGAGAGATGACATAGGACAGTCACTAATAGTGTGTAGGATGAAGACCTTTCATTGTGGTTTATAAAGGCACTTATAAGGTTTGTTGAAAATGGTATAAAATACTGACAAGTTGACAAGTAAGACACATGTATCAGTTGAGCATTTTTATTGTTGAAAACTTTCACCTATGCAGCAGGCTTCATCTGTCAAATACAGAGGAGGAGGATGTATTGTAGGCAAAAAGAGTAGTGGCAAGGAAAAGATGATGCACTCAGTCCAACCTTTGAGAAATAGTTTGAGGTGATCAGTCCCTTAGCCTGGAGACAAGTTGATGGTGCTGTGGCAGTCTACTCCATTTTCTCTCCTGTTGTTACCTTCTCCAGTACCTTGGAGAAACTGGCTGTTCTTTCTGACATACTTAGAGCACAGCAGAAGTGTTAGACTTGCCAACATTGTTTTTTTTCTGTCATGTTAGAGATCAGTCATCACTGCTACTGCCACCACCCACGCCACCTCGCTAACACTCCGCTCTATTACTACTACCTTCTTATTACCACATCTGCTAAAAAATTTAGTCCACTTTCAGGCTGCTTTTCACTCCCCTGTCGTGAGTCTATATGCAGAGGTGAATGTTCCATCCTTGAACGTTCACTGTGGTGACCATTGCCTCTTGTTATTTTGTCTGCTCTCATGACCTTCACTAGCCTTTTCCATATACAGGATAGTAATGGACATTAGTAGAGGTCCATTATTTGTTTGCTGCCCCTTTTCTCTGTCTTCACTCACTTTATTTCAATTGCCCCCTTTATATATTCATATACCATCTAACTTTTCTCTTCCCCCTGGGAGGTTCCGACAGTTCATGTGTTCTTCCCCACTCCCGTGGGTGAAAGCTCAAATACCTACAGTTGCTTCTTGCTCCCTTTTTTCTAACCACTTCTGGTCTCATTCTCATGCCATTGCAGTGTACAATGATCGTTCTAAATCCTTTGACGGTGTCAGGCTTGCAGCAGCGTTGTGCGAAGTCATTTATTAGACTTGGTAGCATTTTTACAGCTGAACTGCATGCAATTCTCATTGCAATTATCCATATTGCATCTATGTCTACCTCAGCATTTGTAGTAGTCTCAGACTCCTTTAGTGCTTTGCAAGCTATTAAAAAATTCTGTTGGGTCCCTGCTCATGTTGATGTTCAGGGCAACAAGCAGGGAGAGACTACTGCGCGGTCAGCAGTACATGACCTCACGGTTTAACCCTTTCACTGTCAGCCCCATAATATTATGGCTTGCAAGCCAGTGTCAGTCCCGTAATACTACGCCAAAATTCTAGCGCCTTCAGATATAGCGGGAGAAAGCTGGTAGACCTACATGTGAGAGAATGGGTCTGCATGGTCAGTATAAAAAAAATTGGGGAGGCTGCAGCCTTGGTCACCAAGCCTAGTGGTAAGGAATACCTCACTTCCCATCAAATTGGGACTCTTTCCTTCCCAAGTGATAGTTCTAACACAGATTGAAGTGTCAGTGAAGATGAATCTCATGACCAAAAGCAATGCCCAGGATACCAGAAATCATGCTGAAAACCCAGACGATTATCAACCTTCCACCTTCTACCAAAAAAGTCAGTGACTTATTTCCATGTGGGTGGTAGGGAAGACAGCATAGTTGGTGGGGAAAGGCAGCGTGGGTGGTGGGGAAGGCAGCACAGGTCATGGGGAAGGCAGCACAGGTCATGGGTAAGGCAGTGTGGATTTGTGACCCAAAAAAGTCAAAGTGATTTATTTCCATGTGGGTGGTGGGGAAGACGGCATGGTTGGTGGGGATGGCAGCGTGGGTAGTGGGGAAGGCAGTGTTGGTTGTGGCGAAGGCAGCGTGGGTTTGTCTAAACATATTTTGTAAATAATATAATGATAACAATGTTTGTGTGGTTATTGTGTTGCATATAATGAGTGGATATACATACATTATGCATTATATCGGTCACACAGGCCACAAAAGTTAGTGGACCCCTGATACCCTGAGTATCAGCTGACTCGTGTTTCAGTCACTTTTTTCGGCCTAATTTTGGCCTGACTATTGGCCGTTCCCTCGTGTTTCGGCCCGGGTACCACACCTGTCCGCCTGCCCGCACTTGAGCGCATCCCCGCACAGGCGTCGTGAGCCAGTCTAGCTTTGTTTATCACAAATTCATTGTGTTTAGTGCTTGTTTATTGATTGTGACTGTGAAATAAGCCACCATAGGCCCAAAGAAACTTCATAGTGGCAGCCCTTTGGTAAAGAAAGTGACAAACACGATAGAATTGAAGAAAGAAATTGTAGCAAAGTACCAAAGTGGAGGAGGAAGAGAGGGGAGAATGTCTTCTTCAGTGATTCACTGATTCTATGATATGTACGATACTAAAGCAACAAGAGTCGATAAAGGCTATAGCACCAGCCAGGGATAAAGTGTAGCATTAACAGTGTAGCAAGTAAGTTAAGCGATTAAGCAATAGAAAAATGACGACACGAAACTTAACTCCATTGCTGTTTGAGGTAGTATATAGGGGCACTGAGACCAACGCTGCCCTCTGCCACCATCTCTTCCAAGGCAAGTGTAAATATTTCTTATTTATAAATTACGTACATTGTTTCAGTGTGAATTAGTGGTGGTGACCTGCTGCCTCCACCACCAGCAGTATATCAAACCATACCACATGGTTTGGAGATTTGAGACTGACCGCAGGTTCGAACCCCACCCATGGTATGGTTCGTTTGCAATCGTGTCATTACGATTTCGTGAGTCAGCAGTATATGTATGGCTTATGGTCAGTGGCCCTTATAAACCCAACAACAATAACACACTACCACCAGTCCTCACATTCGTAATGACATACAGTGGACCCTTGAAAATCGTCCATAATCCGTTCCTGATAGTCAGCCTATTTTCAAAATGGACGATTTTCAAAACCATTTTCCCCATAAGAAATAATGTAAATCAAATTAATCCGAATGCGTGGGTGGCGGTCACTCGCTGGTAAACAATGGCACACTGACGCTTAATGTGTGGTTATGTGCCCAAGCAGCTGGGAGGCCACGCAGACACGTTTCAGACGACAGCCTATTTTTAAACCAATGGACGAATATCAAGCCAATATTTTGCCGAAAAAAGTGGCTTATTTTCAAATTCGCCTATATTCAAGGGAGCCTATTTTCGAGGGTCCACTGTATTTTATTCATTCTAGAGTATAAATCATGTTGCTACGTTATTAATATTGATTATTATGTCATATTAGATGAATTGTGATAGATAAATAAGCCGTAGAGTTTATATTAGTGTCGTATTGAAGGGCTATCTTGTCCTGCCTCCAAACAAACTCTCCTGCTTCTCTCATATGCCAACAAGAGTCTTCAATAAAGGTAAAACTGATTCAAATGTTCATTTATCCATTAAAATTAGTGCTTTATATTTATTTCTCATTGTTTACATTATTTCTTATGGGAAATATTAGTTAGACTTTTGGCCAGTTCGAGTTGAGGCCTAGCTCCTGGAACGGATTACGGCCGATACTCGGGGGGGGGGGGGTTTCCACTGTACTTGAAAAAATAAAATATTAGTAAAGAGAAAAGGATAAAATAAAACTAAAAATAATATTACCGAGCGAGCGGCAGTCACCCTAGTGGGTTTAGCGCTTGGTTTTGATTATAATTGTTTTCAGGCATTAAGACACTTGTACAAAACCAGGGAAAAATGTTTTGCTTCAACCTTGAAGATGTTGCTATCAGTTTCTCAACCTTTAAGGTTGAGGGACTGATCACCTCATCTAGTTTCCAAATAAGCTCTGTATTGATAAATCCAGTAGGTGGCACATCTTAAGAAATGTCTAATTCTTCAACCTGTCTGTATTGTATACCATTGATGTTATAATTGTTCTTTTCAGTTGAACGGCAGACGCTCACCATGTTAAGAATAAACTGCGTAGAGATTATGCACCGGATCGATGAAGTTCCAGCAGTAGAAGGTGTTGATGGAAGAATATTTTAAGTAAACTAAATGTATATACCTTCCAGTTGTAAATCTAGACAAAAATAAATAGTAGTAGTTTTTGTTTCAGCGTTTACTTGTTATTAGGCATTGCAGTACCTTCATGACTACAAGGAATCCTCTTGCCTTACATTTGCACCATTATTTCTTCATCCTCAATCTCAAATGCCAATATAATTTGTAGCACTTTCATTGAAATATGCCCCATTCAAAGTCTACAGTTAGCCTATGCAATACTGTATGACCCTTGTGGGTTTAACACTGTTTTAATCTCCCTTGCCTTGTAATTTCTTAGAACTTAAAATTTTAATCATATTTTTATACAAATATCTTGGCTGGAATTAATTCCTTTCAAAACTTAGAAATTATATTATTATAATCATAGGGAAGCACTAAACCTGTAGGATTATACAGTGCATGTGAGGGGGGGGAATAGAAGGTATTCAGGGAACCAGAGCACAGATCCAATTCCCTAGATCAAAAGCCCCTCACCAGCATCAAGGAACCTCCCTTGAGGGGGGGGGGGTTAAAAATTAAAGAATGATTATTATTTTTATTAAAACATTCTAGGTTCTGTCTTTTATTTCAAATTAATTGTTATAAGCAAATGACCAACCAGAACAACTCAATACCCATGGCCAAAGAGTTAACTCTAGCTGACCAAACTATCCCACGAGTATTATTAAATTAAGCACTAAACCCACAAGGGTCTAGTGCAGAGCTTAAAAGATGGGGTTCAGTTTAATGGTCATTAGACATTTATATTATAATGGCAAAGAGAAATCTAGATATCTATTTTATAGTTGTAAGGTTTGGTTAGTAATGACAGCAGGTCCACAGACCTTTACTGAACCATTCAAGGTCAAAAACATTGTATAGCACTTTCTTTACCTAATCATTCAAGGTCAAATGGAATTTAGACCTGGTGTCAGGACCAGCCAAGCCTTGCAACTATAAATTGGCAACTAGATCTGTCTTTGCCATCATTTCAAAAGGTTATTAAATATTAACTAAATCTTTTAAGACCTGCTACTCTTTTAATTTTACTTTTGGGATAGTTTGGTCAGTTAGTAAAAACTCTTCACCCATGGGTGTATTATCAAAACTAAACACTAAACCCACAAGAGTCATACAGCACTGCAGGGTAGAGTGGGCAAACTGTAATATGCTTGATCTGAGACTAACTAGGTTGGAGAGTATAATGGTAGTAGAGTTAGTAAGGGTGGTGAGAAGTGCTAAAGTATAATCAATGGTTGTGTAATTAATCTGTTGCTGTCAGAGGAAGTCTGTGTCAAATGTGGGGGGCATCAACTAGGAGGGGAGATAAAGAAAGTGTTCAAAGCAGTGACAACAACGGAGGTAAATTCTGCCTGCTCACTGACAGACAGGACAGTCCAACAGAATATGGTAAACTGAAATTGGAACCTGACAATTCACAGTGTGGAACTGGATGCCTCTCCATGCATGTGCCCAATGTGAAGAGAGGAAAGCATAGTCTCCCAACCACGACATTGATAAGACAAAGATCCTAAACTCGGTTTGTTGATAGAACATAATTTGTTACGAGTCAACCAGACCAACATTGTTGCCAACAGTTGCAAAGCTGGCTAGAGATTACAGCAAAATAGTCTTGAGAATGGAAAACCATTATATAAAACTGGAAGGTCATGTACCGCCTGCTCATTACCCTGACCATGGACCCAGCAGAAAACGAGTTTTGTTTTTGCTAGAAATGCAGTGCAACCAAAGTTGTACATGAAGAACTAGGGACAGGACGAATTAAATTTTCTGATAGCTTGCAAAGCACTTAAGGAGTCCGAGACTACCACAAAAGTTGAGGTAAGCCTGGATACAATAAGGATAATTGCTATAAGAATTACAGTTCGGCTGTGAAAATGCTAGCCGAGTCTAATAAATGACCCCAACAACACTGAGGAACACTGCTGCACCATTAGAGAATTTAGAACCATCAATGTAAACTGCAATGGCATGAAAAAGACGAAGTGGTTCAGAAAAAGAGAACGAGAAGCAAATGTAGGTACAGTGGACCCTCGGTTAACGAAAAAAATTCATTGCAGAAGCCTGCTCAAGTGCCATTACCGAACGAATTTACGTCCTTAAGAAATAATGTCATGTAGGTTAGTCTATTTCAGACCCCCAAAACTACACTTCCACAAGAACTTACAAAATTATACTTACATAATTGCACGATTTCCGGGGTATTCGTTAACCGAGGGTCCACTGTATTTGAGCTTTTTTGCACGGCAGTTGGGAAGAACAGACGAACTGTTGGGACCTCCCGGGGGTAAGAGAAAAGTTAGATGCTAGATGAGCATATAAAGGGGACAAGTGAAGTTGAGCAAACGAAGACAAGGAGAAAAGGGACGGAGTAAATGGGCGAACATATAATGGACCTTTACTAACGTTTGTTACTATTCTGTATGTAGAAGGATCATGAAGGTCATGAGAGCAGACAGAATAACGGAGGCAATGGACATCACATCAATCATTCAAGGATGGAACAACTGCCTCTGCACATAGGCTCTCAACAGGGTAGGAGCAAAAAGCACCTAGACAAATGTAATCCCTGATCAAGTTTAGAGAGAGTTGTGGGAGACTGCAGAATATATCTGGTCACCATAGTACAGTTTTGATAAAACTAGGGCAAGTTGCTTTCAGGTAGGTAATGTGGTTTCCAGGACAGTCAGCGATCAAACAGAAGGCCGAGGATTTGGACCGTATCACATTCAGGGATACAGGAGCCTTACAGGTACAATGGAATATCAGAGACAACAGAATGTCTGGTGTAAGTAATTTGGTGCATTTTAGCACCAGAAAATTTAAACCTATGAGCAGTGGCCCAATGGGAAACACAGATGACAGTATTCTGGAGTGAGGCTGCTACTAAGCAACAGTCAGCACTTACACAAGTTATAGCAAAGTCATCAACATGACCAAATAGTATTAGATGGGAGAACACAGGCCAGATCATTTATAGCACCCATGAGTATAGAGATGTTAAGAACATAAGAACATAAGAATGGAGGAACACTGCAGAAGGCCTACTGGCCCATACAAGGCAGGTCCTTATCAAAACCACCACTACCTAAGAATTTACTCCTGTACTCACGACACTAATCAAACCCAGCCCCTCCCACATGTGCTTATAACTCGACTGTCTTACTTAAATATTAATGACCCATTTAGACTAATGGGACGAAAGAGTAAAGAAAGTTTTACACCTTCAAGTACCACTCCTGGATACTATGTCAGTCACAAATATTACTTGTCGTTAGATGAAAAGCTAAACACTTTAACTCATCCATAAATCAAAAGATTTTACAACCTCCCCTCTCCCCTCCTTACAAGACAAGAGAAGTGGTTGCTTGCCATGTAACTTAAATTTATTAACCCTTTCACTGTCGACAGCCCTAATTATTAACCTGCTGTGTCGAAAAATATTTGACGAGTTCTTATTGAGATATAGAGGCGTGAAGTTGACAAAGTGAACCGCTTACAGTAACATCGGCGACTGCCGCTCACTCGATAATATTTTTACTTTTATTCTATTTTTTTCTTTTATTTTTTTAATATTTTATTTTTTTCAAATAACTTTTGTGGCCTGAGACCAATATAATGTGTAGTGTATATATATCCACTCATATGCAACACAACTGCACAAATATTATCATTACATTGTTTACAAAACCTGTTCACACAAACAATAAAAAAAGTTGTTTATTACTATTGTTTTATATGTACACATAGTCACTAGACACATTCCTAGAACTGCTACAGCTTGTGGAAGGTTGTGTGGGGGTGGCCTTTATTGTGGATGTGCTGAGAGTGGCGTGGCTGGTGTCACAAGACGCATTACACAACCACCACCACCACCCATTACCCATAGTCTTCCCCACCACCCACATGGAAATAAGTCACTGACTTTTTTGGGTTATCCTAGGTTGATGGTCATCTGAGTTTTAAGCACTATTTCTGGTATCCTGGGCATTGCTTTCGGTCACAAACTACTCAAAAACCACGAAATTCATCTTCACTGACACTTCCATCTGTGTTAGAAGTATCACTTGGAAAGAGAAAGAGTCCCAATTCGCCGGAGAGCGAAATGGCATTCCCACAATGCAATGCGGGTGCCTCTATATTTTTTTTATACTGCACACATTGACCACACAGACCCATTCTCTCACATGTAGGTCTACCAGCTTTCTCCCACTAGAATTTTGGCATATTAATACGTCACCAACACTGGTTCATAAGCCGTACCTATACGGCACCAACAGTGAAAGGGTTAAGCATAAAATATAAACACATCTAAAATTATAAGTGACTACTTAATACATACTACCTTATGTCTAAGATTCCTGATCACTCAGCAGCCACACGTTTAAATGAGGAATTAATGAAAATTATATCACTTCATCCACAAGTTTATTTAGAAGAAGAATCCCAGGATCTTTCCTCCAAGATGCTTCCTTTTCGCTTCTTCATGATCCATAATGCCACCTGACGTAGTCAAGACAACATATCTAAAAAGAAAAACTTGTATAAACATACTGCCCATCTATAAACGTTTATAATTAAAATTAAATCAAATGGTTTTACTTTAAAATATATATATATATCTTCTTCTTTCAACAAACTAGGCATATCCTACTGAGGCAGGATGGCCCAAAAGGAAAAAACGAGTTTCTCCTTTTAAATTTAGTATTTTATACAAAAGGGGCTACTAGCCCCAGCATTTTAGTCGCTTCTTACGACACACATGGCTTACGGAGGAAGAATTTTGTTCCACTTCCCCATGGAGATAAGGGAAAATAAACAAGAACTAGTATGAAAAATAGAAGAAAACCCAGAGGGGTATGTATATATATGCTTGTATATGCATGTGTAGTGTGACCTAAGTGTAAGCAGAAGTAGCAAGACGTACCTGAAATCTCGTAAGTTTAAGAGTCAAAAAAGACACCAGCAATCGTACCATCATGTAAAACAATTAGAGGCTTCAGTTTTACACTCACTTGGCAGGATGGTAGTATACAGTGGACCCCCAGTGTTCGTTATGTTCCAAACTCGAACAATTATGTAAGTGTATTTTTGTAAGTGCTTTGTGTAAGTGTATTTTTGGGGGTCTAAAAGGACTAGTTTAATTTACATTATTCCTTATGGGAATAAATTCGTTTGGTAATGGCACTTGAACAGCATTCTGGAACGAAGAAATGAGACATGACAGGGAATGTCTTAAGCATATAACACGGAATTTATGCCGAATGTCACTCACGAAAACCGGGGGTCCACTGTACCTCCCTGGGTAGTTGCTGTCTACCAACCTACTACCTCCCAGTATTACTCCTTCAAATAGTTTTACAAGAATTCCTTATAAATATGTTTTACAGTGGTCTGGAAGGCACATAGGTATTATGGACACAGAAATTACATTTTTTTTGTATAGCCTTGGATATTTCCTCAAACCTTAATGTATAATTAACCTAGAATAACCAATAGGCAAATGATTTTTAGGACCTGATGAGTTGTTGGAGTGTGAGCAGGGTAGCTTTTGTGAATTATTAAAAAAAAAAAAAAAAAAAGTTAGCCAGACTTAGGTCCCAGAGGTGGCAAGTAAGTGCCTGCACTCTAAAGAAGGGGTGTGGATATTTACAGTTTGGAGGGACATCCAAACTGTCATATCTCCACACTTCTAGCAAGACAGTGAATGTGAAGGATTAAAGTGCTTCTTTTTTTTCTGGGTCACCCTATCTCGGTGGGAGACAGCCAGTGTATTAAAAACAAAATTCAAATATGTATTGAAGAATTAGAAATACAGTAGAAATCTATAATCTCTCAATACTGCTGGGAAACAAACCAAGAGTTTGTCAGTTTTTACAACAGCTCCTTAAATGCTTCTAGTAATGACTAACTGAAGGCAAAGATAAATATTTTTTATTTTGATATTTAAAAAAAGTTGAGCATTTTTGGAGGTTTCTGGAATGTAACTACATTTCCCATATGCTCTTCAGATTTTTATGTTAAGAAAGCGCTAAATCCTTAGGGGTCATATAGCACCGAGGAAATAGGAGGCATTAATATGTTCATCAGACTGGTTAGCAGTAGTATAGGTTAGACGGTGATTTTCATGAATGGAACCCACTTTCCAATTGACAGTGTACTTAAAGAAATACAGCAATGCATGTATTATAATGTTTTTATTACACTTGGAACATATTTGCAGAATATATTTAGAAAGCACTACACTATCAGAATAACTGGGAATGGGAAAAAAACTGTACTCATGGCCAGAAAAAACAAAGAGCAACTAACCCAAACTGACGTGATGGAAGGAGGTTTGTAGTCCATCTCTCAATGGCTCTAATAGTGACATCAAAACGAGGAGAAATAACACCACACTTGATAAGACGGCCAGTCAGGTTCACTACGATCTTGCCAGCTCTGTGGTCATCAACTATTTCAAACTCTCCAATATATCCTAAAAAATAAAATTCATTTTAAGAAATTGAGGTAGAACTGGTATGATGATACCAACATGTATCTGAAGACACTGAGACACTTATCAAGACATTTATTAAGGAAACTTTTTGCCATTAGTGGCTTCAGTCCTACCACAATAAGTAAATAATTCAATTATATAATTAATTAGGATAACAGATAAACAAGGAGGCTTTAGAATGGGTAGGGGATGTGTAGACCAAGTATTTACATTCCAGCATATAAGTGAACAGTACAGTGGTACCTCGAGTTACGATGGTCCCCAAAATCGCCCTTTTATGTAAGTTTATTTTTTTAAATGCTTTTGTAAGTATATTTTTGGGGGTGTAAAAGGACTAGTCTATTTTACATTATTCCTTATGGGGATAAATTCGTTTGGCAATGGCACTTGAACAGCATTCTCGAACGAAAAAATATCGTAACTCGAGGTACCACTATTTAGAAAAAGGCAGGGAAGTTTTCGTTGCTTTTATGGATTTAGAAAAGGCTATGATAGGGTGGATAGAGAAGCAATGAGGCAGATGATGAAAATGTATGGAATAAGTGGTAAGTTACTAAATGCTGTATTGTGTTTTTATGAGGATAGTGAGGCTTTGGCAAGGGTGTGTAGGAGAGGGGTAGATTACTTCCCAGTAAAAGTATGTCTTAGACAGGGATGTGTAATGCTAGGGTGTTGGGGAGAGAGGTGGGATTAAATTATGTGAATTCAAATACAAAATAGAAGTTGACACATACTTTTTGCTGACGATACTGTGCTTTTGGGAGATTTTGACAAGAAGTTGCAAAGGTTAGTGGACAAGTTTGGGAGGGTGCATAAAGAATAAGTTGAAAGTGAACATAGATAAGAGTAAGGTGACGAGGGTATCAAACGATTAAGATAAGGAAGAACTGGATATCAGATTGGAGGGAGTATGGACTTGGGAGTAGACTTGTCTGCAGATAGGTTTATGAAGAACGAGAAAAACCAAAGACTTGATTAAGGTAAAAAAGGTGGGTGGTGCACTGAGGTATCTATGGAGACAAAGAACATTATCCATGGAGGCCTATGAGAGTATAATGGTACTAATACTCTTATATGGGTGTGAAGCATGGGTTGTTAATGTTGCAGCAAGGAGGCTGCAAACAGTGGAAATGTTGTGTCTAAGGGCTATGTGTGGCATAAATATTATGCAGATAATTCGTAGTGTAGAAATTAGGAGATGTGGAATTAATAAAAGTAATACAGTGGTACCTCGAGTTACGATATTTTTTCGTTCGAGAATGCTGTTCAAGTGCCATTACCAAACGAATTTATCCCCATAAGGAATAATGTAAAATAGACTAGTCCTTTTACACCCCCAAAAATATACTTACAAAAGCATTTAAAAAAATAAACTTACATAAAAGGGCAATTTTGGGGACCATCGTAACTCGAGGTACCACTGTATTCAGAATCCTGAGGGGTTGTTGAGGTGGTTTGGTCATTCAGAGAGGATAGAGCAAAATAGAATGACTTGGAGTGTATAAATCTGTAGTGGAAGGAGGGGGTAGTGGTCGTCCTAGGAAAGGATGGAGGGAGGGGGTAAGAGTGGTTTTGTGTGCAAGGGGCTTGGACATACAGCAGGCATGTGTGAGCGTGGTAGATAGGAGTGGGTCAAGACAAATGGTTTTTGGGATTTGATGAGCTGTTGGAGTGTGAGCAGGGTAATATTTTGTGAAGTGATTCAGGGAAACTGGTTACCCAGACTTGAGTCCTGGAGGTGGGAAGTACAATGCCTACACTTTAAAGGAGGAGTTTGGGATATTTGCTGTTTGGAGTGACATTTGAACTGTCATATCTGTGTGCCTCTGCAAAGACTGATTTTGTGTGAATGATGGTGAGTGTTTCTTTATTGGGCCACCTTGCCTTGGTGGGAGATGGCCAGCGTATTGAAAAAATTATAATACAGGTCAAGTGAGTGTACATTAACCCTTTGAGGGTTTTTGACGTACTAGTACGGCTTACATGCCAGGGCGTTTGACGTACTAGTACGCCTAAATTCTAGCGCCCTCAAATCAAGCAGAAACAGGCTGGTAGGCCTAGATGTGAGAGAATGGGTCTGTGCGGTCAGTGTGCGCAGTATAAAAAAAATCCTGCACCACACAGTGCATAATGAGGAAAAAAAAACTCCGACCGTATTTTTAGTTTAAAACAGCGACTTTGCAGTCTATTTTGTATGGTATTTATGATTATATTCTCGTTTTCTTGGTCTCATTGGATAGAATGGAAGATATATTAGAGAAATAGAGATAATTTTGATTGGTTTCTCAATGACAAGTACCTAGAAATTGAGCGCAAAGTAGCGAAAATGTTCAATTTTTGGCGATGTTCAAGAGTAAACAAATCACGCCACACGTTGAATACACATCAAATGGAGACTCAAATATTCTTGCACAAGTGTGCTGAAGTCATTTATACCGTTTTTACAATGATGCAGTAGTATACATAATAATAAGTCTTCAATTTATTGTGAGAATAAAAATTCAAAATGGAAAGCAAAAGTAATGTAAGAGGGGCCTGCAGACGTGACTAATGGACAGATAAAACGTTATTCGAGTGCCAGAAATGTCTGTCTCATTTATTCTGGACCCTATTTTGAAATTGGCATCTTTTGAAATTTGTGTGAAATTGGACAAATTGCCAATTTCTGACCACCTTGTTGGGTACGTAGTTGAAATCGGTAAATTGGCGGTTTCTTGTACTCAATCGATAGAAAAAATGGAGTTCTAGCGAAATAGCTACAATTGTAGTAGACTGAAACATTGGAATTTGCCGAAAATAGGGCTCAAAGTCGGCGAAATTGCCGATGCATAAATAGCATCGATACCGCTAACTTCGCGAGAGCATAATTCTGTTAGTTTTTGATCAAATGTCATAAATTTGGTGGCGTTATGATCGGAAATAGATTCTCTATCATTTCATGAGAAAAAATAAATTTTTTTTTTCGAAAATGTTTCGACCCTGAGAGAGTTAAGAATCGAGGTCTCGACCCTGAAAGGGTTAAAAGTCCTGGAGGTAGGAAGTACAGGGCTTGCACTCTGAAGGTTGGGAGTGGGCATGTTGTTGTTTGGAGGGTCACCTGATCTGTGATGTCAGCACCCTTTTGGTATGACGGTGACTGAAGTGAAAATTTTCTTTGTCAGGTCACCCTATCTCAGTGGCAGATGGTCAGTGTTAAAGAAAATCTTTGGTAAGCTTTCTCTCCACTCCAACGAGTACACGCTAAGGACTGGTATTCCCAGCCAGAAATGATGGAACATTTTCTTTCTTTCTTTCTTATCCCTGGTACCACTCTGCTAGCACTCATCTAGTATTTTCACTGGATGAGAGTTACCTGTCATTATCTTTTCTCCTGGATGGAGCTAGCTATGATCCCTCAGTTTGTCATGAGATCTTGTCACTTGCCTACACCAAGTTTTAGAAGTGCCTTCCGATACTTGCTGGCTCCTTTGTCTACAATATCTCTGACTAGTCATCTAGACTGCTCTTCAATCTCCTATAAGGGCTTCCATGCCCCTACTGTCCTCCCATGATGGATAACTCCTTAATCCCCTCGAGCCAGGAGGTTGCTTAATACGGCTTGCTCCTTAACCCCAATAACATCAAAAGGCCTGCAAACTGGCTGATAAAAATAATGCTGGCATACAAGACTATCACAAGTACATCATGAAGTCCAGTGAAGCCCAGCTAATAGTTCCCAAAAACAACTTGTGCAGATGTAGGAGCTTAGAAGCAGCAATAAAAGCAATAATCAACATACCACAGAAATGAGACAGCTATGGCATACCCAAAACTGGCCAAAAGACAGCTACACAACAGTGAAACCACCATTAGATGACACCAACTGCAACAGGAGGCCTACCATCCTCACTCACATCCTGTATATATTTATCCATCCTATTTTGAGATTACCCAAGATGTTAACTCTAATATAGTGTATTACTCCACTTTTAACCTATGCTCACCTTATCTCTTGCACTATTTACTGCTTATTCTAGAATCTCTGTAGCCTCTTCTCTGCTGTCTTAATAAATGCCTTGATCAGTACACATCTTACAAAGGAAATAAAAATATAAATTTACATAAACAAGTGAGGTGCTAAAATATTACTGCAGTTAATACAAACAAAAAGAAAAAATAGTGTTAGAAACTTACCATGTTTCATCATTACTGTCAAAAATTTGACCACTACTTTAGAGCATGGCCTAATTAGCACTTGACGCTTTCCACGTTTTTCTGCATTGTTTATACTCTTAAGAGCATCTGCAAGTGAATTCATTCGAACCATCTTGAATGGCTGTACCTGAAGTATGAATGTAAATTAGTAAAAATTAATAATAATAATACAGTGGACCCCCGGTTTACGATATTTTTTCGTTCAAGAATGCTGTTTAAGTGCAATTACAGAACGAATTTATTCCCATAAGGAATAATGTGAATTAGATTAAGTCCTTTTAGACCCCAAAACTACACTTACAAAAGCACGCACAAAAATAAACTTACATAAAAGGGCGAGTTTGGAGACCATCGTAAACTGGGGGTCCACTGTAATCTTTACTTACTACAAGTACACGTACAAGGTACACAGGCCTAGCTAACATCAATGACATACTACTATGTATAAAAAAAAAACTTAAATTTCCAAATACTAATCTAAAATACAAGTGCCCTTAGTGCAGGCAATTTAGAAGGCCCTAGAGTTTTGGTGTAAATTTACATCAATGGCAATTTTCCAGTTGGCATAAATTTATATCAGCAGCAGCTTAGAACCTTACATTTGTCTACATACACTACATATGCCACTTTACCAACCACTGGAACAACCTATCCAATCTTCCTGCAGCGCTTTAGTGTCCTTGTTGGCCTATTTTGTCAAACTTACTTACATTTTCTGTCTTAAAACAAATTTTTTCTCTTATTAGTAATTACTGTATATAATGTACAATCATGTCTTCTGAACATTTTCCTGAGGCATCTTGGAAATTTTTGCTGCTTTTCATCCCTTGTGCTACAACCTATATGCTTCCCACACTCATACCTCTATCTACTATCAGTTTAAAGTCCTAGACAACTCAGCAAAGACTCCCTTGACAGAGCTGGTTAATGTTACAACCTCTGTCCTAACCCTTGCATATATCCAGTATATTTTCCAAAAACATTATCCCAGGTGTCAATGAATGGGATTGAAAGTTCTTTGCAGTATTTGTCAAGCCAGAAATTTACACCAAATGCCCTAGGTATCCATTCATTGCCCACTCACCTAAACAAAATGCTACAAATGATCAGGAACCCTTCCTTAGACCTATTTATATCTACAGTATAGCTGTCCTGTACTTAACTAGCAGCTCTGTCTTCTGCCTTTTCCAATATCATATTCCCCAGCACTGAGGTAGATAATGGTCTTTCTCCCTTCACCTGACATATTATCTAACCTGAAGACTGTGTCCAACACCAGCTCCAGGAAAAAGCACCCTGTCTAACCCTGTTAAAGAAGGCATGGTCCATACATCTAACTTGTGAGTATCCAATCAATGATACTTTTATTAGCAGAGAAGCTGATGGTACTTTACCTTTATCCTCAATCACCAATGAAGTACATTTGTCCTGGAGAACAAAGTGATTCCTACCTTCAAATCAGCTCCTTTAACATTCTCCAATTTGATGTTTCTCCCTTTACTGGATACCACTTCCCACTTGATACCATTACTAACCTGCCCCTCAGTGTTGGTAACCAGTTTCCTTTCACTGCCCCCAACTACCTCACATTCCTTGTTATACTTATCCACGAGAATTTCAGCATCTTGTTTTCCCTCGCTGAGAAGTAGAACTTCCTCCTCCAACACCTTGAGCTCTGACTCTAATACCACAGAAACAAGCCATGGTGCTCTATAACACTTTCCCCAAGACAGCTGCAGAACAGGTAGAGAACGTCCATGACCACTGACCTCAGTGGTCAGATAAGTTTTAACAAACACACCACCTCCATTAATCAATTAAATCGAGGGTTCACTGTACTAGCAATCCTGCCAGTGTAAATCATTTAACAATTTTTTTTGCACTTATGAGGGGAGTACCTCCCTGCATGCTTCTCATTTACCATCATACTACTTATTAATACATTAATGTCAGAGACTTATACTACCAAACAATCCAAACTATTAGATTGCCGGCCCTGAAGTCTCGTGTTTACTCCTGCCACACACAGGACAACTAACAACAGCTCACTACTCCCTGTTGCTAGAGCACACGGTCCTGATGTGGCATTATTTGTTGAATAGACACCATGTGTTCCTATTTAAGGAAAACCTGCTAAACTTGTAGGGGTCATACAGTGCCTGGGAAATGGGAATAAGTTTATTTAGGCACAGGTACACAAGCACAATTATACTATAGTGTAAATTACCTAGGATAACAAAAAAAAAAAGTCGTGACTTATTTACACTGGGGTCCTCCAAGGAAATTGAAATCAAATAAAATTCCTTGGATCAAGAGCCCCTCACCAGCATCAAGGAACTTCCCCTCAGGAGTCATACTAATAACCTGTGCCTAAGTAAACTTACATTACAGCAGGCCTACTGGCCCATGCTTGGAAGATCTTTAAACACACCTAGACAAGCCATCAACCTTAATTTTAAGTACTGCTACCAATTACCTAAATGAACACGAGTATGACCATAATTTAACTTCACATCCTTCCTGTATATATATATATATATTTTTTTTTTTTGTCCAAAATAATGTCTATCTCCCGGGCGATGTAAACAAGACGCGGGCGGGGAGCCCCACGTGTGGTCAACACTGCCTCATTAACCCTCATTCCTCTCTTTCCCAGGGCACGTGCAAGCATGGGTGGCACGGGCGTGCACCTGCACGGGTGGCTGGTGGTCAGATAGGCCAACCACACACAGTAATATTACACAAAACAGCAGAGGAACTCACCACACTCGCTCCCTCAATATGGCTGCACCAGAAAGACCTCTCCAGGGCTCTCACCTAATAATAGTTTTTTTATCTTTACCATTTAATCTCCACCATCGCTATCATAATAATTTATAAAACAAATTATAATCTTTATATTAATTACACATTCATTAGCATGTATAATCCGCGTAAAATATTATAAAGATGTATTTGTAACGCCTTTGTTAACTAAGCATCGACTTGCGCACTGCTGTCAAAGTCAAAATGTTGTTATAGATTATTAGGTAATTTAGAAGCAATACAATATGTTGCTATATACTCAAGGCACAGAGTATGAGAAGCAACATAATATATGGGTATATACACGAGAAATGGGTTACAAGTCACTGTGTCTGACTTTTTTGGGAGGTTATCCTAAGTAATTTACTCTATGTATGATAATTGTACTTATGTGTACCTGTTTGAAGGCTCTTGACTCATATAATGACTCTAACAGCATGCTCATTGGAGAAGCCAGGTATAGATACTCAAAAATCCGGGACAAAGGAATTAAAGTACATTTGCTATGGATTCCGTCACACATTGGATTACTCCTTCATGATAAAGTTGATATGTTAGCCAAGAAGAGCACCCATAAGGAGAATGTAGAATATAACTTTGGTATATCTGTGTCTAGCATTAGGAATAATATTAGGAGAGAAATAAATAATGAAAATGATAGCTATAGGAATGCAGTTAGAAGCCTGAGTAGATCTATAACCCACTATGATAACATGAATGTAGATAAGTATGTTTATGGAGCAACTTGCAATGTGAACAGACTGACTGATGTTGTAGTGGCCAGGCTTAGGCTTGGCTACATGTACTTCTGGCAGTTTGGGAGACACACAGATGATGATCAAACTAAATGCAAATTATGTGATCAGGCATATGGTCACTGTCTTGAACACTATGTGCTTAATTGTGCACTTATTGAGGAATATAGAGATAGACAATATAATAACCTATGTGACATGTCAAGATATCTTATTCATGAAATAAGATACCAGTTATACTAAGCAAATTTTCTAAATTTGCTTGTAACAGATAATTGAAATGTAGATATAAACCCAAATGTACAATTGTTAACCCCTTTGGGGCCTAGTGCCTAGGCCTTTTGTGTATCCATATGGTATGGCGCTACCGTCCACAGGATGGATATGGGGTGCACAATAAACTAGCCACTTCGGTGGCAAAATCTAATCTAATCTGTACCTGTTTAAGTAAATTTATTTAGGCACAGGTACACATAGATACAATTACCACACATAGGTATAGTGTAAATTACCTAGGATAACCAAAAAAAAAAACTCAAAGTGACTCAAAGGACCCCAATGGAAATAAGTCACTCTGTCTGACTTTTTTGGGTTATCCTGGGTTCTCTACACATATGCTGCTATGTATGATAATGTATGTAAATGTATTTGTGTATACCTGAATAAACTTACTTACTTACTTATTATTTCCATTGGGGGTCCTAAAATAATTACTTATTTTAGATCAGGTTTTGTTAGGTTAGGTTACATTTGCATATTATAAAACAACGTCCATGCCAAAATAAAGTAATACTATGAAAATTAGACACATGTACAATATCTGGGTGTCTTTACTGTAGAAATTTCGCCAGCCAGTGGCTTTACCAGGACATAACTGGAAGACTGTAGAACTATATACAAAAGATGAGGTAATCAGTGCCTCAGCCTTGGAGTTGCTGTGAAGAACACCGTAGTTGTGATAATTTCATTTTTTACCATTATATTACTATTATATTACCACCTACTCACCCTAAACTAAATACGCATTCTGTAAATTACTTTTAAAAATAATAAATGTTATTTTACTTAATATAATTTCAATTTTTACTATTAACTACCATCCTACTAAACACTTGTTACAATGTAGTATCACCATAATGTAATTTGAACAATGAAATATCATCATATTGTAATCTGAACAATAATTAAACAAGTCAAACTCAATCAATTTCTCCAATATTATGTACATAGTCTATAAGCCATTAGATTAAGCTGCCCCTAATGCCATGGCATGTCAGTGGCTCTCCTTGCACTTCTATGTAAACTTCTATATAAAATTGCGAAGAAATAAAATTTGTTTGTTTTGTTTGTGAATCTGGAGCACAGGCAAGGTTTACCTGGAGACATGGATAGAGTTTCGGGGGTCAACGCCCCCGCGGCCCGGTCTGTGGCCAGGCCTCATGGTGGATCAGGGCCTGATCAACCAGGCTGTTACTGCTGGCCGCACGCAGTCCAACGTATGAACCACAGCCCGGCTGGTCAGGTACCGACTTTAGGTGCCTGTCCAATGCCTGCTTGAAGACAGCCAGGGGTCTATTGATAATCCCCCTTATATATGCTGGGAGGGAGTTGAACAGTCTTGGACCCCTGATACTTATTGTGTTGTCTCTTAACGTGCTAGTGGCACCCCTGCTTTTTATTGGTGGGGGATGTTGTATCGTCTGCCGAGTCTTTCGCTTTCGTAGGGAGTGACACTCGTGTGCAAGTTTGGTACTAACCCCTCTAGGATTTTCCAAGCTTATATAATCATGTATCTCTCCCGCCTGCGTTCTAGGGAGTACAGGTTTAGGGACTTCAAGCGTTCCCAGTAATTGAGGTGTTTTATCACAGTTATATGTGCCATGAAGGTTATCTGTACATTTTCTAGTTCAGTAATTTCACCTGCCTTGAAAGGTGCTGTTAGTGTGCAGCAATATTCCAGCCTAGATATAACAAGCTACCTAAAGAGTGTCATCATCGGCTTGGCATCCCTGGTTTTGAATGTTCTCATTATCCATCCTGTCATTTTTCTAGCAGATACGATTGATACAATGTTATGGTCCTTGAAGGTGAGATCCTCTGACATGATCACTCCCAGGTCTTTGACGTTAGTTTTTCGCTCTATTGTGTGGTTGGAATTTGTTTTATACTCCGATGAGATTTTAATTTCCTCACGTTTTCCATATCGGAGTAATCGAAATTTCTCATAATTGAACTTCATATTGTTTTCTGCAGCCCATTTAAAGATTTGGTTGATGTCTGCTTGGAGTCTTGCAGTAAGTAAGTAAGTTTATTCAGGTATACACAAATACATTTACATACATTATCATACATAGCAGCATATGTGTAGAGAACCCAGGATAACCCAAAAAAAGTCAGACAGAGTGACTTATTTCCATTGGGGTCCTTGTCATTGTTCAATGGTGGACACTGTCATGCAGATCTTACATCCCTGTCTATGTCCGATATGAGGTTAGGTTAGGTCAGGACAAGTGTTTTCTGACGCGGGTCTTAGATGATGACCCAGCGTTGGAGCTTTTGGTCATCTGACCGAGGCCTTCCGCTGGCTTACCGGTCCACCCCTTTAAAAATTGAGCACAGGCAAGAAGGCTGGTGCTTATATACTGGCGACAGGTGGTAAGGGAATGTGTAGCAGACGAAGACATCGTCACTGGTAGGCGGGATTTCCCGGTGGAAGGTCATACCCGAGGGACGGGTCAGTAGTAGTGAAGAAGGTTGTGGAGATGTTATAAGAACATAAGAACATAAGAAAGGAGGAACACTGCAGCAGGCCTACTGGCCCATGCGAGGCAGGTCCAAATCTCCCACCGACTTAAGCCAATGCCCCGACCCATCCAGGTCAGGTTACATTCACTTAAGGAAGGAGCACGGCATCTGACCTAGTAGCACAAACTAGTCAGGTCCAACTCACACCCACCCGCACCCACTCATATATTTATCCAGCCTATTTTTAAAACTACACAACGTTTTAGCCTCTATAACTGTACTCGGGAGTTTGTTCCACTCATCGACAACTCTATTACCAAACCAATGCTTTCCTATATCCTTCCTGAATCTGAATTTATCCAACTTAAAGCCATTGCTGCGAGTCCTGTCAATACTAGATATTTTTAGCACGCTATTTACATCACCTTTATTTATTCCTGTTTTCCATTTATACACCTCAATCATATCCCCCTAATTCTACGCCTTTCTAGAGAGTGCAGATTCAGGGCCCTCAGTCTATCCTCATAGGGAAGATTTCTGATACATGGAATCAACTTAGTCATCCTCCTTTGTACGTTTTCCAGAGCATTTATATCCATTCTGTAATACGGTGACCAAAACTGTGCAGCATAATCTAGATGAGGCCTCACCAAGGATATATAGAGTTGAAGAACAACCTGAGGACTCCTATTATTTATGCTTCTTGATATGAAGCCAAGGATTCTGTTCGCTTTATTGCGAACACTTATGCACTGCTGTCTTGGTTTTAGATTACTGCTAACCAGAACTCCTAAATCCTTTTCGCAATCAGTAGTATTAAGATCTATATTATTTAGTTTATATGTGGCATGGTTATTGTCCTGTCCAATATTTAGAACTTTGCATTTATCTATATTAAACTGCATCTGCCACTTCTCCGACCACTGCATCAGTCTATTCAAATCTTATAGATGAATGGTTCAGAGAACCGACAAGTTATAAATTAGACACATATGCAACATTTGGGTATCTTTATTGAGGAAACGTTTCGCCACACAGTGGCTTCA